>JAZGTJ010001218.1:0-62368 GCA_036877575.1 Botia almorhae | reverse complement strand
CGGCTGGTCCCGCCCTGATTGTAAGGCAAAACGTGATTGGTTGGAGCGAAAACGTGCAACGATTGGTCAGCCACACGTGGGCGGTATCTGATTGGCTTAAGTAAAATGTGGGTGGAGTCCATGCATTTGTGGATCAGTTTGTGTCCCGACGCTTGAAATGTTTCAAAATCCACAAATACGCGCAGCGATCCACAAATGCACAGAGAGCAATCCACAAATACGCGCAGCGATTTACAAATGCACAGAGACACAATCCACAAATACGCACAGCGATTTACAAATGCACAGTACACGATTCACATATAAATGGCGGTCAAAGTTGTGTTTGTAAAATAAAAAAAATATTTGTGAGTATGTTTTTTATTTGCAATTCTAATTTTTTTACTTGTGAATATAATTCATGTTTGTGGAACTCTAAGATTTATTTGTGGATCTCATTCTATATATTTTGTGAATATGCTTTGTTTTTGTCAATCGCTTTACATTTATTTGTGGATCATAATGTATTTATTTGGAATTATGCAACAATTCTAACTCCATAGAAAACACCTATTTTCTAACCTTATACATAGTTGCTCCTCTATGGTAAAAAAGATAAGGGACAGCAGTCCAACAGCGTGGTATAACGAGCATACCCACGCTCTGAAAAGAGCAGTCCGGAAAATGGAACGCAACTGGAAGCAAACAGAACTGGAGGTATTTCGGATAGCATGGAAGGAGAATGTTTCAAATTATAGAAAGGCCTTAAAAAAGCTCCAGATCTGCCTACTTTTCAAAACTTTTAGGAGAAAATAAACACAACCCTAGATATCTATTTGACACAGTGGCTAAATTAACCAAAGATAAAGCGTCATCTGCGTATATTGACAGTTGTCAATATCATAACAGCGATGATTTTATGAATTTCTTTAATAACAAAATAGATACTGCAAGAGAAAAAATCACATGCAACTGCCTTCAACACAAACAAATCAGACGATGCATCATAACCCTGCCCAAGGAGCAACTCCAGTCATTTCTACTACAGATAGTGATGAACTGTCAAAAATAATCACAGCATCTAAATCAACAACATGTATCCTTGATCCTATACCTACCAGGTTGCTGAAAGAGATGCTGCCTGAAATTACAGACCCTCTACATAGTGTTATTAATACATCATTGGTGTAGGAATATGTCTCAAAACCTTACAAACTGCCTGTTATTAGACCCCTTATTAAAAAAACACAACTTGATCCCAGGGAACTAGTAAACTACAGACCAATCTCAAATTTACCTTTTATCTCAAAAATACTGGAAAAGGTAGTGACTTCACAGATATGCTCTTTTCTCGAAAGAAATGTTATCGATGAGAATTTCCAGTATTTCCAGAGACTGCTCTCTTCAGAGTTACTAATGATCTGCTTTTGTCAGCCAATCGTGGCTGCATCTCTTTTCTAGTATTACTCGACCTTAGTGCAGCCTTTAACACTATTGACCACAGCATTCTACTAAATAGGCTTGAAAATTACGTTGGCATAAATGGAACTGCACTGGCATGGTTTATCTGACCGATTTCAGTTTGTTGCTGTGAGTGAAAATGTCTCGTACCGATCACATGGAGAACCATAGGGCTCAGTTCTTGGGACCCTACTTTTCACCTTATAAATGCTACCTCTGGGAGCAATTAAGAGACATGAAGTTATGCTAATGATACTCAGCTATACATTTCTTCTAGGCCCAACAAGACCTAAATTTACTCCAGACTAACAACTAACAGAATGCAGAATTGGATGACTAGCAACTTTCTACTATCAAATTTAGATAAAACAGAAGTTTTACTTATTGGACAAAAACCCTCCACACGGAGCAACATAGAACACTGCCTTACTCTGGATGGATGCTCTATAAAGCCTGCTTTATTAGCCAAAAATCTGGGTGTCATTTTTGATAACAATTTGTCCTTTGAAAGCTATATTTCCAATATTTGTAAAACTGTGTTTTTTCAGCTTAAAAATATATCAAGACTACGACACATGCTCTCAAAGTCAGACAGTGAAAAATGAATTCATGCATCCATGACATCAAGACTTGCAATGCCCTACTTAAAGGAAGGCGCTGGTGGTAGATCCTTCTCGTATTTAGCACCCAAACTTTGGAATAGTCTTCCCAGTGTTGTCCGGGAGGCAATTAATTTATATCAAGACTAAAAACCCACCTCTTTAATCTTGCCCACACATAGTCATATGGATTTATTACTCAAATCCCCTAAGGGATTATTAGGCTGCATTAATTAAGGAAAACCGGAACCGGGAACAGTTCCCACAAAAACAGATGTACTGGCTCCACACTAAATCTGTCTGTCTTTTATTCCCCAAGGTAGTCAGCTGGATCCAAACTCTGAGACCAGATGGGTGGGGGACTAAATGAAATGACCCTAAGACAGATCATCAGGATTTGATAGACTTCTTTAGTAAACCTACCGTTATTTACATTACAACTTTTAGCTTTATTTAGTTCCCTGCTTAGTCACAGCAGTGTGATGTTATGGCTGCAATTAGTAACACTATGCCTCACCGCTTTTTGTTGGCACGATTTCTCAGTGCTTGACATATTATCAAATATAATTGGAACCTTTAGTTTTCCATCAATAATTTACTATAAATCATCAAAATCAACTCTGTTCGTATCTAAAACAGTTACAAATTGCAGCTTTAACATGCCAGAGGAGAACTGGCCCTCCTGTTCGAGCCTGGCTTCTCCCAAGGTTTTTTTCTTCATCTATACATCATTGGAGTTTTGGCTCCTTGCCACTGCTGCCCTGTTGGCTTGCTTTCTGGGTGACTGCTGACGTCTAACGTAGTCTAGAGCTTTGTAAATTGTAAACGTCTAATATTTTAATGTATATATTTTATGTATGTATGCTACTTTTGCATGTTGTGTAGTTCATGGTAGTATTGCAAATCCCTTATACCCCTGTCCCATAAGATGTTGTCTATTATATACCATCCCTATGTAAGCTGGAACGCATATCTTGCTCAACGATTTTGTGGTTTTATCGGTTCAGTCAACCCTTTACTCGTAAACATACTATAAACCTAGTATACCTAATTAGTCTTATACATCCCACACATATTATTTGCAATAATACCATTAACATGTCTGACATTTGTTCTGTGTTTTTACTATTATTCTTTGTTTCTCTATGTAAAGCTGCTTTGAAGCAATGTAACATTGTAAAAAGCGCTATATATATAACGCTATAAAAAGCACTATATAAATAAAATTGAATAATGACACCTAGGAGAAAAAAAAGGTTGATAATGACAAATTTAAAACTGCAGTACTAAGCAATCTATAGACACAGCGGTTTCATGTATTTTCTTACATCATTTGACCACCAGGGGTCACTGGTCCCAAACTTTGCAGGTACTCTCAGAGCATGGTCCCAGTAAACTATACAAAGGTCCGTTATGATACTCAATTGCATTTGTAAGATATTGCATTTTACAACTAAATTCAAAATGGCCAACACCCAAACTGGCCGACCATGGAACATTGGACATCATTCAACTCTGCATGCCCCAAGGAATCTATTGACACCCTCTTATGATTTTAGAATAAAGCATTCAAAAGTTAAGACATTTTTTTCCTATCTCAGCACCATTATGTCAAATAACAACACACTTTTCATCAAATTTGTGCAAATCGGACCAAAAGAGTTTGAAAAACGAGTTTGAAAAACGACAGGTTTTTCAAAAAAAATGGCAGGAAAATTTTCATGACAGAAAATGATTTCATAGGGTTCATTCAAAACAAAAGCCATAAGCCAAGAAATTCCATGAGCCAAGGAATGAGATAAATACAGAATATAGTTGTAGGACTTACAAGTAAAAAATTATGAGTATAAACATGAGTGAAACTTGGTTGTTGACTAGAGGGCTTGATGTAGAGACTCCCAACTTGGTATGGTTACATTTCAAACTGTCCTCTATCTGTGGGCAGAGCCTGGAAAGAGTTGTAAGATTGGCCATCTGGGCCTGTTTCCTCCGCCCAAGGAGAAGTCATCACAAGTTGAGCTTGTCTATGCACTCATTACCTATTTGGGCCCCATGACACGGGAGGACACTAGTTCCACCCTGAGGTTTTGGAACCTGAGAAAGGTGGTGGTTGTCACCTAGCTCTGCAGATGTCTGATAGAGAGGTGCCGTGTGCCAATGCCCAGGAGAAGGCAACACTCCTGGTTCAGTGAGCCCTCACTCCAAGTGGGCACGGCACACCTTGGGAGTGAAACTCCAAAGTGATGGCATAAACTAACCAGTGGGTCAACTTCTGCTTGGAGACAGCCCTTCCCTTCTGCTGACCTCCGAAGCAGACGAAGAGCTGTTCTGAGCTCCTAAAGCTCTGCATAGGGTCCACATAAATTCACAATGCACAACAAGGAAGGGGCTAGGCTTGCCTTCTGCATGGGCAGAGCTTGGTCCTGTAAGGACCATCACCTGGTCCTTACAGAGCATGGTGAGATACTTGGGCACATAGCCGGGCCTTGGCTCCGGATGACGTAAGAGTAGGCAGACCTGAACTCTAGGCATGTGTCGCTAACTGACAATGACTGCAGGTCCCCAACCCTCTTGATGAAGGTCAGGAGCGCTGTCTTAAGCTTCTCAAAGGTGGCCCCCTGTAGTCTGGAGAAGACTATGGAGGTCCCAAGAGAGAAACAGGGGGTTCAACCTCTGGGCTGATGAGGAACTGCTGTGCTTGTGCCTCCTTTATGACTTTGCTATCTACTGTCAGGTGTTGAGCTGAAATAGCGGCCACATACACCTTCAGGGTGCCTCTATTTTAATCCTTCTAGCAAGAAGAAAAGCACAGTGAAAAAACACCAGTCAATAAAGAGGCTCTGCTATGAGACGTAAGCCCGCCTTAGGTAGAGGTAGCCCTGGCCTAAGTAATAGTGTCTACCACACCTTAGGTCCTCTGCATCACATCTAGGAACCACACATGGAAGTTTTAGAGGTCAGGGTGTGGGTCCCACACAGAGAGTATGTCGGCCGTATGGTTGAGCTTGTCCACTGTAGACTTTGTAGGAGATGGCAGGTAAGTTGAGACATGCAATGTGAGCACAGGCTGCCTTGGCAGTTGATGTATGCCATGGTCGCTGTGCTGTTAGTGTGGACTAGCACATGCCTGCCCTGCCAGGCCAATGGAAAAACTGGCACAGAGCCAGGAACACTGCCATGATGTGCCACAGGCATTGAGGTCACGTCCAGCAGCCCAAAGTCACTTATCCATTGCACACACATCTTGGAGGCATTTGTTGTAACAACAACATGCCTAGACACTTGCCTGACAATATCTGACCAAGGTCTGAAGGTTCAATGGCAAGATGGCCTAGCAGAGTGATAGATGCCCTATACCCCAGGAGCCTTTGAAACAGTTTCAATGGGACCGCTCTCCTGCATCTGAACAGATTCAGGCATTGCAGCATGGCTATGCATGTTGGTTAGAGAATCTGGAATCTCCAGATACAGGGAGACAGGGAAAGACCAAGGGGGAGGACCTTGTACTGATATGCCCAACCCTTGAACCAAACCAAAGGAAGTGCCTGTGTCAAGGCAGAATCGAGACATGAAAGTATGCATCCTCGAGGTTGATTGCTGAGAACCAATCCTTTGGTGAACGCGTAACAAAATGCATTTCTGCACCAACATCTTGAACTGTAGCTTGTGCAGGGACTGGTTTAAGACTCGCAAATACAGGTTTGTTTGTAGCCCACTGCTTTTTTTGAGCACAATGAGCTGTAGAACCTTGACTTCACCTCAGCCTGATGGACAGGCTCTATTGCATCCTTCAGCAGTAGGGTCACAGTACTCCTTGCCTTACAGTGCTTGCCTTTCATATTTTCCAGCATGTAAGGAAACTGCTCTTTTACTGATAAAGTGGGTACCGGCCTGGTAGTGGAACAAAAGGAAACAAAAGATTCTCCACCCAGCCCTCCTCTAGGGGAAGGGAGTGGTGCGGTCAGTCCTCCTCCACTATGGGCTGCCCATCCCAGGGCCACTTGAGGTCCTCTTGGAGAGCTTATCAGGAACATGAGAGGCAGGTGTCACCTTCTTGCTGCCTGCTCTTTGTTGGGGACAGGGGGTGCCCTTTGTTTGCGCCAGGGCAGATGTAGAGTCTGCAGGGGAACAACCTTGGCGTTGACATAGTATCTGCATCAACCCCAGCTCAGAACTACCCTCATGGAGCTGCTTGAATGCCCTGGCCTGGTGGACCTGTCCAGCAACACTGTAAGCTTTGGCCGCTGTAGTCTTACAAGCCTTCGACAGGAAGCTTGAGTGATTTTTACAGGTGGCAGCACTTTGCGGACACAGGTGCACTACAACTGCACACTACACCAGCGGAATCTCTACATATCCCTTGGTTGCCCCCTACTACCCGCTAAGGGCAACGTCGTCACACGGCAGCTCTGTTCCCAAAACTGTAGAGGACTGGGAGGTCGGTGGGTACTGACCCGATATATAATTAATAACAATAAACGGAGCAATTACATTAGTAAACATAAAATTACAAATAAGCCAATGTATTTGAGATCAATGACACGTTTAAATTTTCTTGAAAGGAATTTCAGAGCTTTGTCAGTATTAAAAGTTTACATGTCATGTTACATGACAGAAAAGACGATAATGACACAGTAATGATAAAACACTTACATAGTTGTCTCGGGCAGACCAGCTGGGATACAGCTGCATGTGGAGCTGTCGCTCTTTCCGTGCCAGTTCATAGTACTTGGCCTGTTCCTCCCGAGTCAGAGCGTGCCACTGCAACACAACACACACATTACTGCAACTTAACACACACACATTACTGTTACAAAACACACATCACTGTAAGATAATACACACATCACTGTAACACAACACACATTACTGTAAGAAAATACACACATCACTATAACACAACACACATTACTGTAAGAAAATAAACACATCACTATAACACACATCACTGTTACACAACACGCACACAATACTGCAATACAACATAGGCATCACTCTTACAAAATACAAACACCACTGTTACACAGCACACACACACCAAATCTCACCGTCAGAACAAGTTTATTTATATCTATTTCTCTTCACAATCATTTCCACTCCATTTTATAAATGTATGCTATCATAAGTGTTATAGCCTGATTTTCTCTACCAAATAAATATGATGTAACACTAGCTGTTGAATTCTTGTGACTTGGTGGCAGCAGACTGACCCGTCGTCCCAGGATCTGGTTTATGGCAGCACTCTCTTTTAGTGTGCACTCAGCAATCACTTTAGCCCTCATCTCCTTCATGTACAGCATAAAGGCATTGAGAGGTTTCTTGATCACCGGTCTCTTGGGCTCTTTCTCCCGCTTCGTCTCCGCATGTGGTTTTCTAAAGAACACACACTTCATGTTACACTTCTGTAATAAAAACATTCCGTATATGAATTATTACCCAATATTATAATTTAACAACTCTTTTAAAATAGAGTAAATATTGCTTTTTTGTCACACATTTAATAAGATTTACACTTATGGACATATCTTGCTTAAGAAATCTTCTTGTTGATAATGTTCTAAGTCAAGGACACTAAATGGGAATTCCCAGTTATTGCTTATTTAATTTTCAACTTGTTTCTCCAAAAAACATTAAGATAGCTCATATGATTTGGTCTTAGGGGAATTTGATGAGAAATGTTTGAGTTCATTATGAGATCTGACTTTTGAGCAGATCAGAGATCTCTTTTAAATCTCTGAGGAGACACAAGTTTCTACAGCAGAACTCATTTATGGAGAAACACCTACTAGGCAGAAAACTTCACAACGTCACAAATTTGCTTTTTATTCAATCTCACTGTTAAGAGAAATAATTAGGATATAATAGAATTTTTTTTAATGTTTGTGAAATCCCAACATCTTACGGATAAATGTTCCTCTCAAAATGCTCATGCTCCTGTTTGCCTGAAGGGGGCACTATAGCAGGGTGCGGGATGCCTGTAGGATGCATGCCGGACTGAAGCATCAGAGAATGAGAAAACCTACACACACAAACACACAGAGAGACAGGAACATCACAGTTATTACGACCCACATGGTGCCATGTTCTTGATATGTTGCTATGAAAAGGGAACTCATACCAACTTAAGATAAAAGAACTAATCAAACCATCTTAATTAAAACGAATTAATTAAAAATATTTAACATATTAAATATATTGTTTAAAGTAATAGTAATAGTAGTGAAAATATAATTTCATATTTAAATATTTGGTTTGAGTTCACTTTAATGAGCTTGTAAATGTGTTATGTCACCAGCAGGTGGCGACCTATCTGCACTGCTGAAGCTTCGCAAGCATGGCGCTGTGACGCTACTCAGAGTCTAAATGAACATACAAACTCTGAGGCTTAAACAAGCACGGCATTTGAGCTCTGTTACCCATCAAACCATTCAGTGAAAACATCCCTCAATCTCCAGTGTATTCGCTCTGAGAAGAAAATCTGCTCAGTCAACTACTTCAATGTTCTTAGCGGCAATAATATTTAAACATGCTCACAGTGGCCAGAACAGGACAACAGAAAGGATTACTTCAGAAACCCCACAGAATAAAGCTCAAGATCTGTTTTTTGGATTTGTGCCCTTGACATGAGGGAACTGGAACAAATATGTTCATTGTCTGTTAATATAAAAAACATTTTAACATCTTGGATGTATTTCTGCTTATAAGCATATTATCATTTGTTCATCTAATTCTGGATTTGAGGTTACAAAAGAAAGCCTTTAATCATGGAGCTGGTGCCGGATGGAAAAAGCCACAGTGATGGAAGGCAAGCATCTTTGATTGGCCCACACACTGCTTCTCCAGATCCAGACCAGAAAGGTTATCACACAAAAGCACTGGGCTTCAAAGTGGTAAAACAAGTCAAAAATCATTTGCAAGAAAAGGCAGGAATAGCTTTTTAATGAGCAGGTGAGGATCAATAGTACCAAACAGTACGATATAGAGTAGAAGATTTTAAAACGGATTCTTAATATTTTAGATAGTGACAATTTTATAAATGCAATAAAAATAACTCAAGGTTATATTAGGAATATAATCACTAATGTCACCCTTTAACTGTAACTATATTTACAATATAGCGTAATCTTTTCAACCTTATTGTTTATGGATTGTATAGCTTGGTATTTAGGAGAACAATTAGGACAATTAATGGCAAATGAAGAAGTTCTGGTACAGAGGGGAACAGGAAGTGACCTCAGCAATGTCACGCATTGGGCCAGGCATCCAGAGACATGTAAAGCATACAGTGAGAAGAAGCATGAAGCAGGGGTTAGCCTCTGGTACTGTACCTGGGGTAGGAGGTGCTGCTTGGGAGGGTGGAGGAGAAGGGCTGATGGAAGCCACAGGGGGGCAGAGGATAGACAGGCTGATTGGGCCTGTGGGTCAGGTGAAAATAAACCAGGAAGAAAGATTGAAAGGTGGTGGGGGGTTGAATAAAGGCCCCACGGGTCAAGCAATGAGGGTCAAAGGTTTGTGAAATCAAATCTTATCCTGGACATGTTGTGGGCAAAGTATTATAGGTAGATGACCTAACCAGACTTGACATAACTGTACACCATACCATCAAAGCTGAAGTGCCATTTTGTTCACCATCAAATCTTTTTCTGTTAAAATATTTTCAAGTTTAATATGCAGATATATCTGTAAGTCAGAATGTTAACACTGTGATTCCATGGTGCTATCTATTTAGGTGTCGCTCAAAATGTTTGAATAGTTCGTCTGTGCAAAATTCACCACCACAATGATGGGGCATTCTGGGTCGTTGCTAGGGTGTTCTGAGTAGTTGCTAGGGTATTGAACTCGGGTCTATAGGATGGTTTGCTTGTTTGAAAAACTGATTATTATGTAATAACACACCTCTCCTCTATAGGCCCACTGATTGGAGGGGTCACTCAGCTGTAACACACTTTGCAGTGAAATTTAAACATGTTTCATATTTTTGATGGAATTATTATCAGTAAGTATGGGCAGCAGTCCTGATGCTTTTGTCCTCACAGAGATTTAGAGATATATCAATACCAGACACATCAGACCATTTGTGATTCTGAGGAAGGACATGCAGCAGTCGTTACAGACACTTAACATGCTGGTTTAACCTTTCCCAACCTCAATGAAAAAGTAAGAATGGAAAGAGAACTAGATTGTGTAGAGAATGAAAGACAGTTTAGTCAGATTGATTAGAACTGATATCCTCCATCATTACACAGCCCTCTGATGTTTTAAAATGATGTTAATTCATTATTATTCATTAATTTAAATAACTGTGTTATAATGTACAGTCAGAAGCTAATTCTCTACTTCACAGGTCCTAACAACCATGTTTCTGCAACAGTGACTGTACAATTATGCTTTATATAGTCTGACAGTGAATTCTCTATCACCCATCAATATGATCAAAAAATCTGCCTCCATTTTTACTACTTCTATTACACTTACAAGTCAAATATGGTGGCACATCGATAACTTCAAAGCTCATTGGACATTGTCTGTCGCGTGTCTAGTTGTATGATTTTTTGTCACAAGACATGCAAGAATCAATTAAATTTAAAGTTTTGGAAGAGATGACCTTAAATTTAGTGCTAATACGTGTTTGTTTTGGTTTCCATAAGTTCAAAATATTACACATTTTCTCACACACACCTTTGTGATGTCATATCCTCTAGACATTCAAATAAAAAATACAAAATACAGCAGCCCAAAAGGTATTTGAAAACTAACTTCATTTCTGTACTATTTTTGCTATTTATTTGTTTCTTTTGAAATAAATTCCACTTGATTTGATACTTTGTTGTGTTATGCAATGATATTCAGATACGGTGCTGTGTACTGTGAACTCTCACCAGTTCACGGAGGGCATGATCTGGCCCTGAGGCAGCGAGTAGAAGCTGGGGATCTCCTGAGACTGATGTCTGTGGACACCTGCAGGACAAACAGACAAAGGTGTCACATGACCCAGGCCGTTATTACTGCAACATAAACCTGCCATTACAAAGAGCTTTCTCACCAGCCAGACATCTGTAAACTCATCCAAGCAGCCTGAGAATCGAACTCAGAGATTCTGTTCCCACGCTGTAGACAGTAAATGTCTCTCAGCGTCTGTGATTGTACATGTTTAAAATTCTCACTGATGTTTATTGAGCTGGTGTGGCCTAAAGATCAATGCCTGCAAGCTGTCTGGATGCTGGGACTGTGAAACACTTCCAGCCCTTAACTTACACTTTACTTTTTACTACACAGAAAATTTCTAAATGCTGATAACTTCACAGCTGGTCTGTTTGTTTATATGTTCTTCTGACAGGCCATTGTGTTCAGTTTGGTAATCATGAGTTTGTTGGTGTTGCCAATTTTACCTTTTTTATTTATGAGAGTTGTAAATAGATACAAATGAGATAATATAATTTACTATAAAATGATAATTAGCTATAACATAAAAAATTTATTGTATAGCTAAAATAATCTGGTTTTGGATTGTTTGATGAGAAATGTTGAAATCCTCCATATTATTAATTTTGTGTACAGACAATCTGTGCTCAATTTGTTATTCTGCTGAGATCTCTTCTTAAACTAACTTAAAAAGACATACGTGAGATTTCTGGGTCGTTTTTTACAGGGAAAACATCTGAAACACAGGAGAGTCTCCATTTAATCTCATTTCTGTTTAGGAGATATTAAACATCTCCTCTGTGATTTGTTATTCAAATTAACAGTTATAAACTCTGGAGCATTTGTGACTTTGAGTGAGTAATTCTGCTGTGGAAGCCTCACAATTTAGTACAAATAAATGTATAAAGCCCTAACTGAAGGTGGAAACAAAGGCTGTGAGGATTAATTTGCAGACAGGATCATCTTGCGTGACAAAACATCAAGACATGCTAACTTGCAGGAAAATGCTGTTTTTATCCAGAGGAAGTCATTTGTCAGCAGTGAGCAGTCGGTATGTTAAACTGTGGAATGCCACCTGATCACTGTCATTAACATCAGCTCGGGGCCTCAATAAATCTGAAGTGGAGGAATGTGCATGTCCTCCCCCATCATCTGTCCATGTTTTGTGTTGTGTAGTGTTCCTGCAGTTCAACTGGTAGGGCATTGCATTGGCAGTGCAAAGGTTGTGGGTTTGATTTCCAGGGAACACATGAACAAGAATTCATGACAATTGATGCACAGAACCCCCCCTCCCCCATAATAAAGAAGAAATTCACATTGTTAAAATCTGCATAAAATAAATGTAGTACGACAGTTACTAGCATGATATAGAATTACTTTAATATTTTTTCACTTTATAGTTATGTGAATGGGGGCATTAATGGTCATTTATTAATTTCATAATGTAATGTTATTAATCCTAATGTATAATTTCCTATTGTTTCTTTTGATTTTGGGGTAAATTATGACCTAGAAACAGTGTAAAAAATGACTTTTGTCCCCTGGAATTCTTTAACCTTTCATGAGCCCAGATTTTCAACCACCTGGTATTTTATCCTTTTATGTCAAAAACGTAATAACCTAACCTAATTTAATCAGTTTGTTAAAACAGATTCCTAATCTAAAACTCCAAATGAATACAGTTAATCAAATAATCAAATTAAACATCAGGGGCATTTCTGCTTCATTTCTACCCAAACATCAGATTCAGCCAAATACTGATATTACTGTCATACAATCTGATTTATCACATAAATTATTTATAATGTGATTAAACACTACAAGAAAATGTCTTTCTCAGAATCATGCACTGTCAAGTACTCTGTCAAGAATTTATACAGCTGTGGAATGTTGTTGTTAATGTCATTAACAGATGGAAAAGCACTTGTTAAGCGTTCAATATAAGATGCTTGACAGCACACTCACTGAACCCCATGAAAGCGAAAATGGTGTGATGCTGAGATGAGTGGACCGCAAACTTACAGAAAACACAAACCTTTACATACAGTAAGTGCCACAGGTTCAGACTGTCAGTGATTTTGTTTGTACCATGTACCTAACTTTGATGTACAGTCTGTAATATAATGACACATTTCTCTCAGTTTTAACATCATCTTGTGAGTGTGTTGGGTCATGGTGGTTTAGTCTGCTGCACTGCACTAAATCACACACACACACACACATGCAGACACACACGCTCATACACACATACAGTGAGATGATATGAGAACAAGTGTCAAGCCTCTTCACACACACGGCAGCAGTCTTGAGTCTCTCTGTAAAGAATAGTTTAATAGTGAGTGGGTCACAGGTAAATTGTCTCATCTGAGCTGATCAAGGAATGATGGGGAATATCTGACACATGGCTCTAATCACGCTAATATAACTGCAATATAAATCCTCCTTCCTCAACAAGCCAACTGGTCCAAAAACAAAGCATAAGAAATCAGAAGATTAAAAAAACAGTGACCAAAAAAGATTGAACTGAGCTGAGTGCTGGAGACAGTCATTCACAACACTGTGTGTGAAGAATCGAGTCAGTAAAATAAGCTTTAACTAACATCCAGTGGGGGTCAGCTGTTCATGTCCTTACAAATATAATGTATGGGACATATGGACAGTTTCTGTGAAGTTGAAATGTCCCACAGTATGGCATGCTGTACCCCATTTAAAACAGTTTTTCTAATTATTAATGCATGCAGTTTTTGAGCTCATATTAATTTTGTATTTTGCATATTAAAGCTGCAATTTTGGTTGAAATGAACAAAAATCAGTTATTGAGCAAAAAGAACAAAAACCAGTAATTAAGCAAATATATAATCAGTGTTCAGTTTGATCAGTCTCCTTATCTTACACATTTTTGCAACGAGAAGTTTATAAAAATGATTTATAATCTGAGCTGTCAGGTTTACCTAAGTCATGAGTGTGGGTGCTGAGCATGATAGAGGCATTTATAATTTGTTCTTACAGCAGTTGCTTAGAATTTAAACTCATCTACTTAAAGAAAATAACTGCACAAGCAACAGCTATTTTATGTTTTAAACAGAAATAGAGAAGCAAAAGTTACAAATGCAGCTTTAATAAGGTATTTCTATATATTTATTTGTCACACTGGAGGGCAATTCAAAATAAAACAATTGTTTTACAGTTGTAAAAACACAAACCACACTTTCTTACACATTCATAAACATTTTCTCTCTTTGATATTTTGAGTGCTATGAGTTTAATTATTTGGGGTATTAACTTTCAGTGTTTTACAATGTATTCAAACGCAGATTTAAAAAAAAAAACTGATTTTATAGCCTAAAATGTCTGTTTATAAACAACTAAATGCAAGAAAAGAGAATATCAGAGCTCATGTTGAGTGTGTGTGTGTTGTAAGTGGTACCTGGTTTCTGTCCGGCATCTGTGGGAATGTGCGCAGGACTGGGGCTGAAGTGATCATAGGACAGCAGTGGGGTTAGAGGATGCATCCCCTGCTGAACCACAGACACTTTGTTGGACTGCAAGACACACAGACACACATTGGTTGCAAGACGAGCATTTGATGATCAAGGCCAGCAAAAAGAAAAGCTTGTTTGCTTTCATGTTCTGTTTAATGGCTCTCGATAACCTCTGTGAAATCTCGTTTGCTAATGCTAACAGTATGTTGTTTGACTGTGTTATGGCGGCTACATGGTTGGAAGCAGTCGCATTTCTTGGCCAAACATCTGACTGTTGTTCTTTCATGCAGCCTTCTTTTCATCTAAACAGTGTGCATATGTGTGTGTGTGTGTGTGTGTGTGTGTGAGAAAGAGAGAGTGCACTGGGGATTAGACAGACCAAGTTTATCCAAGTGTAGACACATTTATGAGAATGGCTGATTCTCATTCATAATGAATCAAAGATGGAGGTGGAGAACACCTGTTCATCACACCCCATCACATCTTTATCACACATCGAACACCCCACCACATTTTCATCACACCCCATCAAATCTTCATCACCCCATCACGTTCATCACATCCCATCACGGATTCATCATATCTTCATCACCTTATCAAAGAGGGGTGCACTTTATTTATCAACAGAATTAGTTTCAATTATGTGCACTGTGGAGAATCTGAACAATTTAGAAAAGCCTATATTTTGGCTGCCAGATTGTTATTACTGAAATACAAAAAAACAATCTAATGATTGTAATGCAGTTATGAAAATCATTCTCTTCACACAAAATGTTGTTTTTAAAGCTGCAATCCACTAAATCGTTAAAAATTAACAAAAATAAGTTGGCATGCAAGTACATAACAAATCAGTGTTCCAACACGGTCTTCTTACATTCTCCTTCCCCCAGTTTGCAACTGTAAGTTTATAACAATTACTTATAATTTGAGCTATCGGGTCCGATTTTACAGAAAATGTCAGTTTGACTTGTGGTTACATCACATCAGTAAACAAAAAAAGAAGATCTGGCTTCTACATTCCGTGTGTGGATTCTGGAATTGTAAAGCGTTTGAAGAGTAATAATGAAAAAAAGGTGTGTGCAAAAATTATAATAGGTTGGTTAGGTGCATTTACTCGTCAAACTTAGTTTGTAATGTTAGAAAGTCCATTTGCATGTAGTCGTTGTAATTGCATGTTTGTCTGAAAAAAAAACATGCTCATGAAGAAAGCATGTTTGGGGGCTCAGAGGTGGGACACTGACCTCACAACACTTCACTGACTAATGTATTCTGTGCTTTTAAACGAGAAATGGCGCCCCTTCAGGAAGAGAACAGCTTTGAGCATTACGTCTCCTTAATCACCTGGTTGAGCACTGATGTTCTGTGTACTGACAATCAATCATTTACATGCTTTATGCTGCTTATGATGTGGTCACTTTTAATCAGACCAGCTCTTTGCCTCTAGTGCTAATACTTAAAAGAAGTAGATTTATTACTGGTACTAGCTTCATTAAACCTGACATCATTAATACCTTAAAACACACCTGAACAGGGATGTTGGTCATAACTAAAGATCACAGTATCATCTTTTCAACTTTGAACAGTAAAAAACCACCCAGACAAAACACAGAGCATTAACAAAAAAATTAACCGACAAAAAGTGGTACCAAACTTACAATCCACAGCAATAAGTGCACTATTTATTTTAGCCACTATGAAGATGAAAAAATTATGCTAAAAACTCAAACAGATGATAGTGGTGACAGAAGTTATTGTGTAAAGTTTAATATGGTAACATAGACAACTAACTGCCTGACAACAAAGATGTGATTGTAATACTGAACAATGAGTGCTTAAGATGTTTCGATTCTTTAGGTTCTGCCTAGCTAACAATATTAGTTTGCAAGAACATTTCCATTAGGTAACAAAAACATTTATAATGTTAAATGCTCAAGGAATGTTTTTAGATGTTGTATTAACAAAACTGCTAGGCCATAAAAACGTTATTCTAACATTATAATTATGTAACGTTTTTAAAATTTTCACTAACATCTAAAATATAAAAATACTGATATATATGATATACAATGTTAAAAAATCTACACTTTTTTAGTAGATAACTTGTTAGGAGGTCACTGCAGACATACAAGTTTCATATTCCCTTTTATCCACAAATTGTCACAACACTGTGAGTAATGCTTCCTAAGGTGTGCAAAGAGCATCTGTTTGCACTCTAGATTACTGTAACTGTGTAAGTGTAAGTGAGATAAGCTAAATTTCCACAGTGGTCTTTATAAGTGTGTATCTATTCCTGTTGTCTAAAGGGTAAATGCATGTGGGTTTATTAGAATCGAGGTCAATATCATTTCCATCCCTCCTGAAACGTTAATGAAGCTGAGAATGAGTTTTAAACTGGAAAGGGTACAAAAGTAAAAGACATTATTGTGGTGCTGTCCAGTGGTTTATAAACACTGAGTCTGACACCATGTTTCTCCATGGCACTTCACCACAATCTGGAAATAATTCTGCATCTGTACGATGTGGAAAATGACTGCCACTTAGCTGGAGGTTTAAGGAACTTCAAAAGAATCGCAGACATAACAACAGAGGCATGTTTAAACACACCCCAAACCCCACCTGCACCCCCCTCCGCTTGCCTGCTGCACATTCTAAACAAAACTCACGAATACCAGACCTCATATGAACATAAAACACTAGTGTTATAGTCCAGTGTAAAAGAATATTTGACAGGCTGCATTAAATGACTCCCAAATCTACTGACAGTTATTCATTGTATTCTGTGATAATATTACTTGACTTGATCGTGTTCTTGAACTTGATATGAAAGTATCAGCAGAAAAAATCTTGATCATCTGTTCAGAAGATTAAATCAGTAGTTAGAACACTGACTGATATGTCTAAGCATACACTGGTCGCACTAATTCATCTTTGTCTGGATATTCTGAAAGAACTTGAACACTTATTGTCCCTCTCAATAACTGTGCACAACCAACCATTTAAATGAAGTCAATTCCAATATTTGAGTGTGTGATTTTCATAAAAATGGTTAAGCATTTAAATTTACTAATTTAATATACACCTTGATAAATATAGTAATATACAGTATACATTATAATATACAGTATAATATACAGTAATGTTAGAAGTTAGAAGACATGTTAGAAGTTTCAACGAAACAAAAAATGTTTTTAAGATACTTCAGCTTAAATGCTCTGGTGTCAGCAGAAAATATCAAAGATTTCTAAACATCTCCAGCTCAAGGTTATATTGCACTCAGCATTTATGAAAAGAGTCCTGTTGCTGGCTTTAATTACGCTGTCTTCAAAATAGCTTAATTAAACGTGGCTTGCTAAATAATAAGCAAATACCAGATGACCAATAAAGTAAATATTAAATAGTCCAACAGACAAACAAAAGCTTATTCGGTATTCAAGGTAGCGTTAAGCAGTTTTCTTAAACTATTTATTGGAATTGCAACTTCAGATTTGATAATGGCCTGTTTACAGTGACAAGAAGATATGAAGACAAATAACCACAAATGTTATAATTCAATTAAAAACACAAACCCCTCCCTGTAATTCCAGAAACATAACATGTAGTTTGAATGAATTACATAAGTAAGCTTTAAATATAAAATGTATTATTATTAAAGCATTTTTTTAAATATGAGGTCATAAAAACTTTTGAGTTACATTGAAACACTTGTCAACTTCAAAACCAAACAAAAAAATTGAGGGATATTTTGTTTTATTACACAAAACAAATCTAAATAAACAAAGAAACTCTGTTCACCTGTTTAGATCAAGCACTTCTGAAAATAAACTTAATTAAATTTTAAATTTAAACTTAAATTTTAACAGCCGCTGGACAGACAAAGCAGAAAACGATATCAAGATAGACTGAGTCAAAATGAAACCATTGTTTATGAGACGCTTTGAATTTGCCGGGTATTTCTGTAGTCGGGTGTCAGCGGGAAACTGTTACGGTTAGTGTTTGCGGAACTTGGGATGACTAAGATTAAGAAGCGGAACACGGAAATAAGTAGCAAAAGATATTTAATAATGTGAAAAACAAACAAACAAACACTAACCGTTGAAATCAAAGTAATAGCAACCACCGGATGCACAGTAGCGTAATTCAGCGAGATACACAGGAGTCCACAGGAAAACAGGGAACAAGAAACCAGAAGCATACACAAAACATTCAAACAATCCAACAATAACCGACAACTAAGCAGCAAAACGACTTAAATAGTGCTACTAATCAGGGTGTTACAGGTGATCATATTATGAAACCGGAAGAGAATAAAAACAGAAAAAACAGAACCCCCAAAAAAACTTTAAAATAACAGTCCGTGAATCGTAACAGAAACACCTCATCAGAGCAAAAAAAACCCTGCATGTGTACTTAGTATTACTTATTAGTGCAGAGAAAAACAGAATTAGCAGAATTCACGCACAGACATGCGCTAAATAGGTTTGTGACAAAAATGATAATTAAATTGTCTATAAGGGTATTTCTCAAGGTATTTTTGAGGAGGTTTTTATATTTGGTTTAAAATCAAATAAAATCAGTTGAACTGTCAGTTCATTAGAGACATTAAAGTCTCTAGAGTTTCAAGTTCTCTTCAAGTTTATTTTGTAAATACACTATCTCCAACTTGTGCGTTCAAGCAAACAAAACCATGGCATTTGGTACAAAATATCAACGAAAATGGCAGTCCTAACCATGTGGCTCTTTAATTCAATGAATTACTAAAGGGCAATTTAAGGTGTGTGATTTTGCAAGTTTTTTTTAAACAAAATAATAACATTGAAATGTTGAATAAAACATTTTTTAACCTCAAGTGAGGGTTTATTGTTTATGTGCATTCTGGAGACTACATTTGCATCTTGCCACTTCCATGCAGAATCCCCAAATTTGCATGAAAATAGAAATAACTTGAAGCACAGTAAATGAAAATTAAAATAGACTGATAAAAACATCAACCACACATCTCTTCACCAGCATGAAATATTAGGGCTGCACGATTTGAAGAAAAAAATCTAACTGCATTTATTCTAATCAAAATTGCTATTTGCGATTTAAAATGTGATTAACTATTATTTAAAAAAAGAGCTACAATGTGCTTCTGTTTATTTAAAACCACTTAAACATTGTGGCAATTTTTTTAGTTGTCATGATGCAAACATCTGTCATTACAAATTAAGAAAATAACTACACTATCTTGAATAAAGTTAAAATAACAAATATAAATAAAATCGTAAACTTTTTAACTTAAACTTTTTAATGCTCTTTTGCAGACACACTTTGTTGCGAAGTTGAACTGCTGCTCCCGCTGCTTGCGCTCATTTTTTCCCATTGGTGTTTTTTGCTCATTTAGTCAGCATGTGCAGTGTTAAAATGCCCACTACTGGTTAAACTCTGTGTCAAACGGAAAATGCGCAGGACACAAACTATTAAGAACTATATGGATGCTTCTTACCATATTTGATAGTCCTTAATCAAAATAATCGCAGCTCTTGCCATTTGAAAACCACATCTTTTTAAAAATGATTAATCGTGCAGGCCTATAAAACATGCTTGCTTTTTTATCACCTTATAAGGACAAAAAGAAATGTCAAACTGTCCAATGTCTCCCTTTTTCATTCCAAAATCTAAAATTCACATTATTACAACTTGCATGCAGGAAACTCACAGGAGAAGAATGCAGTGTATGGCTTGTGATGTTTGGCTATTATTATACACATCTCACCTTTACAGTTATGATAATAATTATGATAGTTATAATAATAATTACAGCATTACCACAGATGAAAGAGAGCTGTAAGTTTAGGTGAAGCAGACAGAACTGTTGGTGGTAATGCCCCCGAGAAACAGTGTGTGTGCATTAGGTGGGGAAGTGTTTTGGAGCTTTACTAATGGCTACAACATCAAAGGCTTGAGTCAGAAGTACTGGGAAGTGTGACAGTAACACTTACTAATACACCCTCACAACACAAGAACCGGTGAGGCAAAGAGTGAAGACAAGCAAAGGTATAACAGTGTAACAGTTAAACTCACCGGTGAGCAGAAGCACTTTATGCACACAGAATCACACTGTAATGCCTGCCACAAAATATTTATATATTGAAATACCTTTAAAATAAATCATTTGAATTTGTCAGAAGTTTTCCGACTCCCGAAACCAGGACACGGAGGAGTCGAGTCGGAATCCAGGACCCTGACACCCCCAGTGTTCTATGTCAGAGCATGGGGTTAGATTCCGACTCGACTCGTCCTTGTCCTGGTTTCGCAAGTCGGAATCTAGACTCACGCTCGGGGTGCTTGTTCTATGTGACGCATATGGCTTCTGTTTTGTTTACATCTGCCATGTGCTCTCCGGTCTTGTGCCTTGACCCCGTCCCCTTGTTTCCTCATTTCTGTTTGATTTCGTGCACCTGTATGTCATTGTTCTTTGTTCTATTTAATGCCCTCGTGTCTGCTGTCCCATGCTGGTCGTCATCATTGTTGTTCTGACCTTGTCAGTGTTGTTTGATGCACATCATTGGCTTTAATATTGTCGATGGCGCTTATGCTTATTGTTGATTCTCTGAAATCGCGCTTGAATGCACGCTCGCTTTCAAATTTCACTTTCAATTTGCGATGGCGCTGTGAACTGTGCATCAGTGACGCTCATCCTGTCAGTCATTACTTTCCTCCCGTGACAAGTAAAATCTCCCACAGCAAGATTAAACGTGAGAGCCCATGCGCAGTGGAGAAAAAAAATCGCTGATGTTGTGTGTGTGAAAATAAGAGGCACATAGATTAATTTATCCGATTGTTGTTATTTGTGTTATGAAAATGTTATGATTGACTTTTTGTCTCCTTTGCAATATTCTACAATATGTATACATTTTTTTTATTTTGAGCTACTGAAATTCATTTCGGGCTACCAAAACTTGACCTACCCGAAGGGCTACCAGGGATTTCAAAATTTTGCGAGCCCTGCATAATGGGTAAAAGAAAAATATATGTTGACATATCAGATAATGGATTTTTGTAAATCGGTATAAAAAACACAGATAAAAGCACTTAAAACACAATAGAGTTGCTTATGACTTTTGAGCTAGTAATGACACATAACTTTTGCATCAATACACCACACAGTTTTGTGAAGATACAGTCTGAAGTCATATTGGCATGCTCGCCTTAGAATTTGTTGACGGGGTATATGATCATTTGATCAATTAAAAAGTTAAATCAGAAATATTTTTATTACAAGTATATTTACGAACTATATCACAAAATTTCTTAAAGTTCACACAAATTTTGTAGGAGTTTGAAAGTAGGTTTTTGAATAAAATTTAATATGGCAGACAGGATGTGGTAAAATATGGTAAATTTGGTATCGTAGGACTCAGCATAAGATAAAAAATCTAATGATGTAAGTTAAATGACATTATGTATTTTTCATAGCGTTTTTATGAATTTCTTTATATCTCTTGAGCATTAGGCGGCACTGACCTAAAACTTTACACATCCTTTCAAAGCACAGCCTCGATGAACCATACCGAATTTTGTAACGATATTGTTCATGTGTTCATAAAATACAGCATTTTATGAAAAATTAAAAATGGCCAATGCCAAAATTGTCGACCAAGTAAAATTGTATATCGTTCGACTCAGCATGCCTCAGTGCAGAAATGTAGAGATACCACCATCATGACTTGAGAACAAAGCATTCAAAAGTTATAAGCAAAACTAGCCATTTTTTTCCTATCTTGGCACCATTAGGTGGTGCTGTGGTGGAACTGGGCATGTCACCTCAGATCAAGACCGGTATGACGTACTAAGATTCATGTCAATACATGAAAGTTTGGTGACGATATAGACTTTCTCAACTCCATTCAACTCCATTCACAAGCTATATGAGAAAAAATTGGCAGAACGAAAATCTTTTATTATTTGGAATAGATAATACATACCAAATTTCGTGCAAATCGGACAAATGTTCTAGGAGGAGTTAGAAAAAGTAGGTTTTTCAAAAGATTATGAGTAAAAATAACAATTTTTTATATCTCTGAACCTGTAGGTGGTGCTGTGATGAAACAGTGCATTCACCCTCAAATATGTACACAGTTTTGTGTGAATACAGCAAAGCATGGCAAAGATACAGCCTTGTATCCCTGTGTGCGTGCTTACTGAAAAGTCTGTAGACAAGGTATACAAGAACGGTAAGAGATATCACCATGATTTCCAGAACGTTTTGTCAGGGGTGTCTACATAAATGCTACATACCAAATTTCGCTCCCTTGATAGAAATTTTCCCACCAGCCGAGACAAACAGGCTCTTCTACAGCCCCTACTTCATTATGCCCAAAAAAGAGGGTGGGCCACGACCAATCCTTGATCTGCGTACCCTAAATCGAGCACTTCACAGAATGCCGTTCAGGATGCTCACATAGAAGCACATTATTTCGGCTATTCGCGGACAGGATTGGTTCGTGTCCATAGACCTGAAAGACATGTACTTCTATGTATCGATCCTCCCTCAACACAGACAGTTTCTTTGGTTTACTTTCGAGGGACGAGCATACCAGTACAAGGTCCCCTTCAATCTAGTTTTGTCACCCCACATCTTCACCAAGGTGACGGAGGTGGCCCTTGCCACTGAGGGAACAGGGTGTTCGCATTCTCAACTACCGCGACGACTGACTTATTCTGGCCCATTTGTGAGATTTGTTGTACAAGCACAGGGACCTAGTGCTACGGCACTTATGCACTTGACTTCAGCTCAACTGGGAAAAGAGCAAGCTGTTCCGGGTGCAGAGCATCTCTTTTCTCAGCATGGAGTTGGACTCAGTCAGTATGACTGCCCGTCTCTCAGAAGACAGGGCACAGTCAGTGCTTGTCAGCCTGCATTCGTTCAGGAACAGGTCAGCAGTTCATCTAAAACTCTTTCAGAGGCTCCTGGGGCATATGGCATTTTTGGCGGCGGTAGTTCTTCTCGGATTGATGCATATATAACGGCTCCAGCATTGGCTTCACGACCGAGTTGAGAGGCGAGCCTAGCCCCTAGGTGTACACTGGGTGCACCTGACTTTCCTCCGGGCAGGTATTCCCCTAGGACAGGTGTCCAGACGCGTGGTTGTTACAACCGATGTGTTGAACACAAAGCCGTATGCAACTAGCATGCATGAGCTGCTGGAGCTGCTGGCAGTCCTGTTTGCCCTGTGGAGGTTCTTACCTTTGCTCCAGGGCAAAAGTGTTCATCCAGACAGACAACACAGCGACAGCAGGTGGTGTGCAGTCATGTAGCATGTCACAGTTTGCTCGTCACCTCCTCATTTGGAGTCAGCAGTGGATCAAGTAGATAACGCATTTATCTGGAGAACAAGGAGAGCCTCAGACGCTCTAACCAGCTCTTTGTCTGCTTCGGAGGTCAGCAGAAGGGGAAGGCTGTCTCCAAACAGAAGTTAACCCATTGGATTGTGAAGGCCATCTTCATGGCCTACCAATCACTGGGATGGCAGAGCCTCCTGGGTATTATGGCGCACTCCACAAGGGGTGTTGCTTAGGGACCCCTAGTGTGGTCATAGACACAATGTCGAGAGACCACCAGAAAGAAAACGTCTCGGTTATGTATGTAACCCTTGTTCACTGGTAGAGGAAACGAGACATTGTGTCTCTTGTGCCACCGCTGACACTTCTGTGACGCCTCAGCACAATATCTGAGTAAGTGCTGCATGCCAGCCCGCTTATATACTCAGATATCCAGACTGGCACGCAAATTCCACTTGCCAATTTTCTTTGGCCTTTTATATAAAAGATCTGAGGCTATTAGGCTCCCTAAAAAAAAACTAGTGTCGCCATTGACACAATGTCTCGTCCCCTCTATCAGGAAACAAGGGTTACATACGTAAGAGACTTTTTTTTTATAAAAAAAATGTCCGTTTCAGGCACCAGTGGCCGTATTAGAGAAACTTCCCATCTAAAATAAAGACTTGACAAATTTGTTGCCTATATTAAGTTACTGCCTTATACAGGTTAACATGGGACTAACATGAGAGAATTGCTTATTAACCTGTCTTTGTAAAATTACATCCAATATAAACTAACTAAAAAACACGAGAAATGTTCCAATGAAATGTTAAATTAAACTCCAGATACCAGATATACCATTTCAAAGACATCATGGTCCAAACAACCATTCAAATGACATCATAAAATGACGACATAGGATTTTTTACAGACACTAAATTTAGTACCCATCAAAAGTTCTTTTAGCCAATCAAATGATTTGGGGTACCAGTCGGACATAATTTACCTGGTAATGCCCGTAAACCTGTTAACTTTCACACAATACTGAGACTATCAAGAAAGGATGTGACGTAACATCATGGTTAATATGAATCCTAAAAAATTGTCCTGTTCATAATATTCAGATTATCTAATACAGTCTAAACAAAAGCTGTTCACCTCACCTCTACCTGAAATGCCCACTTCTGATCTCCTGACTGCACATGGATCCAAACACTTCTGACTCATCATTACAGCTTAAGGGTGAGTAAATATTGGGACAATTTTTATTTTGGGGTAAACTATTACTTTCAACACTTTCCGTAAAGCATTGGGACAATCAGAGACATTTTGGCATCATATAATGGCCTAAGAGAAAATCATGAAAATCATCAGCTCAAAAAATGTAAAGATTTGAAGTGATAAAATGTGAGGAAAATATTTGACTAATGGTGCTAAAATGATTAAGACCAGGTGCTGAAATAGAGAACTATGTACTAAAATCTAAAATCCCTGTTTATAAACAGACAATTTTTGTTACATTTTATCTTTATTGCATTATGCAATGTAGCTGTAAGTGAATGTAAACTGTCATCAAAGCAGCAAATCTAAAAGTGTATGAAAAATAAGGTTATTCTCTCCCAAAAGAAAGAATAGACTCCAAACTACCCTTATAGGGCATTTTTGCAGACATTTTTAATTGCATTTGCAATTGTGTTTTTTATTTGTGGGTGTAAAAGCACAATTTAAATTCAATGCAAATTGTTGACATTTGCAATTGCTCTTCCCATGTCTTACAAGTTAGTAACTTGTTTTATGACTTGTGTCAGCCTGAACTGGGGGCACAAACGCAGTCCTCTCTGGTAATTTGAGACTAGTGAGACTAGTACTTGAGACTAGTGGTCACGATACATGTATATTTTACATGAACAAAAACATCTTGAGGTAGTGCACATGTTTTAAAGGCTCTCAGACTGTCATACATTTAAAAAACAATATTTGTTAACATTAACACATGAATAAACAATAAAAGAAATACTTCTTAAACATGTATTAATCATAGTTAAATGTTCCTTTAAACATTTACAAATACATTTACTAATTAAAATCCAAAGTTCTATCTGTTAATATTTTTAATTTGAACAAGTGATAACATGTACCATTGCATTTTTATTAACTAATATTATCAAAGTTTAATAAATACTGTAACAAATGTATTGCTCGTTGTTTATTATTGGTTAATACATTAACATTTATATGATGAACAGATTTTAATTTTAGATTTACATATCACAAAATTCCTTATATAGGTCCAAGTGTCTGTCTTTCAGGTGCTTTGCTAAATTAGTGTGTTAGCACCTTTTGTTAGCACTGCTTTGTAACAACGCTTGCATATTGTCTTGCGTGTCTTTTGCCTTTCCGTGTTCATTTGCCTCAAATCCAAAATAGTTCCAGACAGCATTTCTGCTGTGTTCTTTTTCAACCAAAGCCGGTCGCGGCCCCGCACTCGCATCTTACTCACTAACGCTATTTAACAGGAGCAAATGAGACAAGACGGGTACTGTGGTCACACACTGTGGTGTCTGTCAACTCGCTGTTGGAGAGAAGAGAGAAAGTGAAAGCGCAAAGGCTGGTATTAGTGTATTGATACTTTGGAAAATGAGTATTGGTACCGTTTCATATTTTAGTATACAATATTTATCGAAATATCAATATTTTTGACAACAATATTGATATAGAGGCAACTGTTGTGTTGTCCATATGGACTAAACATGTTGGCCATTGAGAAGTGAAAAGTAATGCCTAAGTGCAAAAAGCACCACCCTTCCAGGCAATCTATGTGCCAGGAGAGGGCTCTACCCCGGACCACAGACTGGGTGACCATCGAGAACCACACCCCAGCCCATGAAAGGCATCCATAGAAAGAATCCTGCATTGCGACCCTAGAGTGAGAAACCGGGGCACATAAACTGTTACTAACCTTAATTCCATGTTCACCTTTTACAAAAGAAACCCCAGAAGCTACAGTAAGACTGAATATGCCAACATTAAACTAATTTGATCATTTTTGTTGTTTTCTAAACAACCAATTTTTTTGCTTCTAAGGAACACAAAATAAGTTATTTTGAAGTATGTTGGTAACCAAACAACAGTGGCACCCACTGATTTTCATTGTATGGACACAAAATCACTGAGACATTTCTCAAAATATCTTTATTGGTGTTTTACAGAAGCAAAAAGCATACAGGTTTGGAATGACATGATTTACATGAGTAAATAATGAAAAAATATTGTGGTGAACCATCCCTTTTTATATACAAATAAAGAAATGCTTTATAAGATAATTGTGTAGGATGTATAATGGCACACCTCTCCTCAACAAGCCACACAATCAAAAAGTCAAGGGCGTAGTTTCTGCAGAACTGCACAAATACTGACTGTTTTCGAACTGGTTTCCCGAACATCTGCCATAGATCAGGCCCCTGCTCATTCAGACTGTAACAAACAGTGTTTTGATAGCTCCACAGACCCCATGTTTACATTTTAGCGCAATCAACCTAAGAAAGGCTTATTTATAGCTGTACACAGGTGTTGTATGGTGAAGAAGAACAATCTGATTAAAGTATGTGTTTGAAGAACAATCTGATTAAAGGAGCGGTGAGAGTTCTCTGAAGATTTCCTGACCATTATAACACCTTCACATTCATGCATTATTCCAGCACACATCAATTAAAGCCTCACGCAATTGGATCCCGTGTCTTCTATTAGGCCTAATGCTCAGCTCTTTAATCTCTTCTCATGTTTTGATCAACTGGAGTATTGATTTGATGTTCAGCCTTTCATCTGCAGCTCAGATGCAACAGAAGGCTTGTGCTATGGAGTTTAACGCTTTCATATCCAAGAGCAGATTTTGGATACACCCATACAGAAATGTAATATATGACATATATGTCTCTATTACACACACACATTCAATTTCTCTGGTTTTACTTGTATAGGTATGTGTTTAAATAAAATTAACATGTTTGTGGAATAATATTTGGTGGAATAACCCTGGTTTTTAAGCACAGGCTTTCAAGCTTCTTGGCATGCTCTCCACCAGTCTTTTACATTGCTGTTGAGTGACTTTATGCCACTCCGGGTGCAAAAATTCAAACAGCTCGACTCTGTTTGATGGCCTGTGTCTACTCATCTTCCTCTTGATCACACTTTATAGGGTTTAGGTCTGGAGATTGGGCTGGCCATGACAGGGTCTTGATCTGGTGATGCTCCATCCAAACCTTGATTGACCTGGCTGTATGGCATGGAGCATTGTCCTGCTGGAAAAACCAACCATCGGAGTTGGGGAACATTGTCAGAGCAGAAGGAAGCAAGTTTTCATTTAGGACAACCTTGTATGTTGATTTATGCACCCTTCACAAAGATGAAGCTGCCCAATTCCAGCCTTGCTGAACCACCCCCAGATCATTACAGATCCTTCACCAGATTTAACAATGAGTGCGAGATACTGTGGCTTGTAGGATCTCCATGTTTCTGTCTCACCATTAGATGTCAGAGGTGTTGGTCAAACCTGAAAATTGGACTCATCAGAGAAGATGATCTTACTCCAGTCCTCTACAGTCCAACCTTATGGTCTTTTGCACACGTTAGTCTGGCTCTTCTTTGCTCTTCCTTGATGAAGGGCTTTTTTCTAGCTTTACATGACTTCAGCCCTGCCACTAGGAGCCTGTTTCGAACCATCCTCGCCATGCACTTCACCCCTGCTGCCATTTGTCATTCTTTTTGTAGATCACTTGATGTCATCCTACGGTTTTTGACTGACATTCAAACAAGTTGGTGGTCATCTCGTTCAGTGGAGAGTCATTTTGTAGTTTTGTTGTCCCCAATGTCTGCAGCTTGACATTGTTTTTATAAACCACTGACTTTTAAATTTTAGGATGGAATCAACATGACGTTTACTGTACCCTCTGCTAGTAAAGCCAGAACTGAACCCTTCTTTTCCTCACTTAAAACTTTTCTTCTTAACTTTTTTGGCATGGTCAACAGTTATTATTTGATTCCACTTTTGAGGTTGAGGCATGGGGTTTCATGAATGCAGCCAGGCTGTCTTAATGAGGAAGACATCCAGAAAATCGATCATTTGGACAAATAACCACCTCATCATATAATTTCACGAATCCCCAACCCAAACCCATGGGATCGAACCCATGACCTTGGCATTGTTAACACCATGCTCTAACCACTGAGCTACAGGAAATGAACACGGCAGAATGAACACATTAACACAATCCAAACACCTCATTGGACAAACCGCAGTCTAGTTTAAATCCAAGTAACTTAGCGTTAAATTCTAGTTTAATTCTAATGCAGTTGAAAAGTTGTGTTCCAAATTTAATGATAATCATTCTTAAATATTCCTACATTCAAGCATAACGAGTGGGGTAACATATTATAAAACAAAATCTGTAAGCAAAATGTGTATATGCAAGATTTATTGTGTAAATGAGTACACATGACAGATTACACTCTGTTTAGTGTGTAATTAAAAATGAAATTTGAAAACAAAACTAAAATGATAACAGATAAAACACAGAAGATAAAATTCTAGCATAAACAGCAATAATTCCTGAGAACAATCCAAAAGCTCCTCTTGTACTGTGATTTCTGGCTTGTTCTCTTTTTTGATGGTACTTTAAAGGTTCTTGGAGCCGAATGGTAGTAAGTATCATCTGGGTTCTCTGAAGCAACAGTACATAGAATTTTTCTGTAAAAAGGTTTCTTCTACAGGAAATGCAAATGTTCTACAATGGAACCAAGATTTGTAACTCTCAGTCATCTTCTTGTGAACTTTTTGTGAACTATAGGAACATGAAGTGGAGAAAGTGACAGCACAAGTTACACTCCTGTCTTTGGTTTCTTGGTCAGTGCTATCAAATGTACTTTGCGACCCACCAGCTGTAAAATAGTTGAGGAAGAAAATGCTGTGCCTCTAACTGTTTAAAGTCTTTCTCAGCAAGGTGCACCAGGTGTTGAGTGTGGTTACCAGCCCCCGTGTTTACTGCTGACTCTCTTCCGCAAGAACACAGCTTCACACAGTGTTTACTCCACACCCCAGCACCCACACCTCCTCCAAGCCATCAGATAAGAGGCAGATTGAGACAGACACGGAGAAAAGAAAACTTTCTTCAACAGTTTCTGATGCATGGTGAATGTTTGCATTGTGTGCAGATGCACAAATACTCACACACAACCACAGCAGGCTCATCTTCACTCTGTGAGAGAGAAACCTCGCACTGGCCTGATATCACCAAACACAGGATGTAAGATGTATGTCATTGCCACACACAGCTGAGATACACGTGTACATGTGCATGCTGATGAAAACAAACACACACACACTGCCTAACTCGCGGTACACCTACAAATAAGTCTCCTAGACGTTGCTGATATAGCTACAAAAGAACTCAAAACATGCTCTGAAAGCAGAAAAGGGTTGAAATGTTGAAATATACCCAGAAAATGTATCAGACAGGACCTTCTGAGCAAAAACGGCTGGAAAGTCAGTTTTATGTTTGTCATTAAGAAGTGAAGCTTTTTTTAGCTATTTGCTATTTTTAGCTGTAAAATGCTTTCCAGTTGGCACCACACAACCATAAGAGAACATACATCTAAAGATTCCAACATCTGAAGAAGATCAGCCATAGATCTGGGATGTCCCTGCCATTAAAATAATGCCACAATCATTCCCATCCAGCTACAATGACCTACAAAATGCTTTTCAATCTAATTATCAACATTTCATCAACATCCACATTTTACAACCAGACTTTTACATTTATTAATGAAAATATGAGGGGCACTTGACTGTTCACAATGCTGCAGTGTTCTGGGCGGTTGCTAGGTTATGGTGTATTGAACCCAAACTCAATTCCCCATGATCACTGGACATATTCTGGACTGGCAGGGACTCACTAGGGTGCATTAACAACTTCCAAGGGGGGCTCCAGATAACTTCAAATTATTTAAAATAAGACAAAGCAAGCATTAAAACACACTAAAACTAAAAGTGTTTACATATATGATGTATATATAACAAATATACAATTTTCTAGTTATGCCAAGCTCTAGAATATTGTATTAGGTAGATATTATAAGTGGCCTTTAAGTCATAAAGGTTGTGATCCACTGATCTAGATTGCGTTACCTCTCAAAGTATGTTTACTGTGTATCAGACAGTAGAGACAGTATGCAGAGTTGAATCCTTAAAGTTAGATGTTTGTTCACTTCTTGCCTATGAGAGAAGCACTAAAATGTGATGTTGATCAAATGTTTTTCAGATTGCAGGTGCAAAGAGAAACCAAATTATGTGGTTAGTTTTTCTGAGGGCCTGTTTATACCTGGTAATAAGATGCTTTTTGAATGATCAATCACAAGTGGAAAACGCTAAACACAGCTGTACATGGGGTCTAAAACGTTGTGAGCTTGTCCACTTTCGACCTCATCCAGAGAAAACGCATTTGACCCGACTGCTTTTTGTAGTGTAGATGCTCATGTGGTCAATTGTGTGAAAGCGGAAAGTAGACAAAAGAGATGGATTTAAACACCAGATGTAAACTGAAATGTGTCTCTTTCGTCTATGCTCCTGATGGTGGAAAACAGACAGTAAAACATTTTTTAGATTATACTCAGCAGCAGTGATGTGTTATTGATCTCTGACAGCGTTGATGCAACGTGTTTCTCTGTAATCCACACAACACACTAACAAAATGCTTATGTGATAGAGATGCTGGTCAACATTTCTTTAACCTTCATCCCAAACGATACTCACACTACATAAAATATTTCAAATACTTTAACGTTAGATGACGTTAGTATGTACTCTAACATACACAGAAGCACAGAACACATTTGCAGTGTGCATTCCTTCGATCATATATCTCAGCTCCATAATGAATTAGACAAAGTTTAATGATTAATTCAAATGGTTGTTGTTTTTACTAATTTCACCTCTTCATCTTCAAAATCTTCATCTGCAGAATTGACCATGTTGTTCTCTTCAAGTATACAATTTAACAAGTTTTTCAAAGGGATATATTATTGGCCAGTACTGATATTTGGACAGCACAGTGGCCAAAGGGTGATAAAATGCCTTATATTTATTACATAAGCTGAACGGGATATAAAAGTTACTTAGTTCAAGATAAAGACTTTTTTAAGTCCCCCTAAAATCTAATGCAAATTTGTCTGTCAACTAAAAATGTAAACTATATACCCATTTTTACAGTTTTCATGATTTACACATGTAACCGCAGTCCCAACAGAGATGTAAAAAATAGTAATTCATCCATACAGATGCTAAAAGTCTGCTATATGCCTAAATGTAAATGTAAAGATCAAGATCTCTGTGCTGTGAGCTGTGGAGAACAGTTAATTAAATCTGTGTTCAATGATTCTTCACTCACAGCGATCAAACACTTTGACCTATGAACATCTTCCAAAATGAGAGCCACTGCTTCACACATTATTAAAATGACTTAAAATGAAACAACCGGTCGCTACAGGATGTCTTGAAAAATAATACCTTAATTATTAACAAAACTGACAGTTACCTATTCAAATGATCTCAGACTTTTATAATCAACAAACACTAGATGTTTAAGATTTAGTAATAGCAGGAATGTTCAGACTTGCAGGTTTGTCCACTTTGGCCACATATAAAGTGTCAAACACAATAAGAGCAGCAGAACAAGAATTGTGAATTGTGGGACACATGGTGAGCTGGTCCTATGCTGCACTGCCCACTGCTGGGTCAGCAAAGGCCCCCAGCACCCCGAATTAGTGCAGGGCCAGACCTACTGGAGCCTCAGCAGCCACACCGGGAGGCACATATGGGTGTGATCACAGCGGCCTAATTCTGCTCCATCTGATAGCCATCTACAGCAGCCTGACTGCCACAGCTGGGTATGACCCAACAACACACACGGGCACACACACACACAGAAACATGCGTGTGTAGAACAACCATGATCTGGGTATGGCAGAACTTTGTACGGCAGACAACATGTTTAAATAAAGCACACAATATCCATGGTTGGTCTACTACCAAATGTTTTACAGCAACAAGAGGGAAAACAAAGCTATTTTGATCTATACGACTGAAACTCATCTGGCGTGTATAAAGTGAAGGTCTAGAAAGTTTGCACGTCAACATCATAACGGTTTCTGTCCCACTGTCATGCTTTATGAAATGTGCTGTTTAGCATTTTGAGATTATTTTACAACCAAAAAACAGAAAATATACTTTAAAAAATGTATTTACACTTACATTTCAAAATCAAAATAGACCAACTCGAGTGCCAACTCGATTGGGATTGCAGGTGATTTAAGGCCGCAAAAGATACAATTCATGCGTCCTTCAAAAGAGGCTAAATAAAGGATGCGAGACAAAGGCTGCCTTCCAAGCATCCTTAAATGTCTTTTGAGGATGCTTGATGATGTGGCAGCCGTGATATGCAGCCTTCCGTTTGAGAAGCACTCAAGGTGTTGTAGATGATTGCCAGGGTGTTGCTATGCTGTTGCTAAGATGTTTTGGGTGGTTGCTAGGATGTTCTAAGTGATAGTTGCCTACTGAGGGAGTTTCCATAATATTACACATACACATATTTAAGTCTATAGGATTTTCTGTCTGTTCTAGCCTCTGTAAAGTGCCGACTGTAAAGCTGTTCACTTAACAGCAAACACTCAACAAGAAGCAGGTTTGAGACATAATTCATGTCCAAACCCATAGGACAATGTACATTGTTAATTTTAATAATCATTTGTAAGTCGCTTTGGATAAAAGCGTCAGCTAAATGACTAAATGTAAATGTAAAATGTAAATGTAATAATAAATATTATAATTATGAATACATTTAATAAAAATAAACAGCTGATACTGTTCTGTGCTGTACTGATACTGTACTGTTCACTGCCATGATGACAATATAACAGTAACCAACATCATTAAACACAGCTTCCTCTTCCTCTTCTTTCAATGAACACACTCTCTTGTGATGTTACTGTGGTCTCTTTCCACCCAAACACCTGACAAATGGCCAAGGGGGGTTGACTTTAACACACCTGGGTGAGAATAAGCCATCAGTCAACGATCTCCAGACCCCCTGAACCCTCCTCTCACAATCACCCACGGCTAAATTCTGTTTTCCCTCAGAAGACTAAACACCAGCCCACATCATAACTGCGTCAGACTTTGTCTGGACTGACATCAATGACTGTCAGAGAGTTATGGTTGCCTTGAGGTGGGGGATTTTCTTTCACTCTGACTGCGTCTTCATGACGATGAGTCGCAGGCTGATTCATTAAGAGAAAGTCTTTTGACGCCAAGACGTACAGTAGCACAAACACAGATAAGAAACAGAACAGAAATGTAAGCTGGTATTATTTCCATGCATCACAAAAGTTTGTGGCTGTCAGACTCTTAAAAGCAGCATTAAACTGTTCACTATTAATCTTTCTCTCCCCAAAAATTTACATGTAGATACCTTTTAGAGCAGCATTAAACTGCTCTAAAGGCAAAAACCATCAGTGAATAACAATTAAAATTTCATTCTGCTCTTAACACAGATTTGCCGTATTGCTTCAGTTTGCATATGGACGAAATGCTTTGTGACCTGAACAACAATTCTTAAAAAATTGTTTTCTTAAACTAATAACACTGTTTTAAAACACCATGGGTGTGTAAACACCGACAGAGTGTTTATTTGGGGGTGAATTGTCTCTTTAATGGCTCTAAACAAGCCATTAAACAATTAAAGCCATTAAACATTGTCTGTAAACAAGCCCAATCCAGAGGTGTTCTATTGCCGTCTGCTTCCAAGATCACCTGGGTGACACATCCCACATCGCCACGTGTTAACACCTCACAGACAAAACAGAATGCTTGCCAAGCCCTGTCAGACGAAACTGAACTGGCCTCACAGTTAGATAAAGTCTAATTAATTCCAGAAGAACTGTTCAACACCACAATCAGGTGACTTCAGAGGCCTGCAAAGGCATGCTTACGCATGAATATAAAATGCCTTAAACACCTGTCTCTCTTACCCCTTCAGAGCAGAAAAGAAAGCACCGCACCAATAGTTACACCTACAAACACCTGAGGGGATCGGATGCATTTTGACAATTTTGCAAATATTTCCTGCATGAAAAGCTGTGTGGATTCGTCTGAGGTGTTTCTTTAACTTGCTGTACTTCAAAGACCAGCAAAAATTTTGTGGGAACAGCGATGTCCTCTATTTGAGTTTAGTCAGGATAACAAATTATTTTGCTTTGATTTGGAAGTCAACAGCATCTTTTCCCTGTAAAAAAAACTAATTGAATTAAGCTGGGAAAGTCAAATTAAGAGATGGTAGATAAATTACAATATTATGGATAAATGAAAATAAAAAACATTGAATACTGATCAAGCATTTCCTATCAGCAGCTGATCTTCACTCACTGTTAGAAGATTAGTTCACTCCAAAATGTCTCCAATTTCTTCACCCTCATGCCATCCTAGATGTATATGGCTTTCATTCTTAAGCTGAACACAATCAAGGTTATATTGAATAATGTCCTGGCCCTTTCCGACTTTATAAATGGTGCATTAAATAGGCATTAAATAGTGCCTGAGGTCAAGTAAATTATAAGACAATTTTCATTTTTGAGTAAATTATACCTTTACGCATTTAGGAGCTGAGACAGATTTGGAAGCTATTTCTATAATTCACTTTTAGAACATTTTAAATAAAATATTGTTACTAAACTTTCCATAAAGCTTGTAAGATTTATACGTTAATTAGCATTAGTTAATAATGCATTCATAAAGATACATTATACGTACAAACTTTGCTGTCTTGTTTACAGTATCTACATTAATGCGTTTAACTGTGCACTTAACAGTTGACGTTGTTTTGCACCATAATGAACATACTATCAAAGGGGGAAAATCTTCTGAAAATAAGAAATATTCTATGACGCAAAGTTAACACAAAGAAAAACTACACAAACTACACCAACTCACAGTATGAGCGATTGAAAACTCTCTGTGATAGTTATGTAATAACCTTATTACTACATTTATTGTACACTTAGATGATATTTAGTAGGTTACACTACAGCTTCCAATGAACATTATTAAAGACAGATATAATTAGTATATTAGTTTTAGTTTCAGAATCAAAATATTGTCATATAAAAAAAAAGATTTTCAATCACATAAATAATACTGATCAGGTGACAATAAAATGTCAACAGTGTCAATGTCAACAGTTGACATTGCCCCATGTTTGCTCTCACATAACATGCTGCTTATGCATGTTTATGGGGGGTAATGTCAGTGTGACCAGACATCGGCCTGCATTAATGCAACCAGTAAACACATAAGTCTTAAGATACTGTACACATGCATGCTCACACACACATGCAAATTCATGTACACAAACCCCTTCCTCCACATATTTACACAATCATATTGTGTCATCTATGACCTCAAGGCCCCAGATGATAAACAGCACAAACATGCATCCAATAACATTAAAATATCTCAAAAGTGTAAAACAACATTAAAGCTTCATATTAAAATCAAAGCGTATCTGTATCGCACACACAGAGCTGTGTCTGTTCATTTCAGTTTATGGTGTAATTCACCTCTATCTCAGCAGCTCTTCTGTAATCCAGCAAACTAAACTGACCATTAGCAAAGTTCTCCAGAGCTAAAGACACAAATTAAAGAACAAAAGTGTTCCAGTGAACTTACAGAAGGTGAGACGGGTCCGTTGGGTAGATACGGTTCAGGCAACATTAAAAATGGATATCCAGAATACGATGGCTTATACATTGCACCATCTTGATGCTTTGGGCCTTGTGGTGAGACAGAGAAAGGCATACATTAACTTTTAATCATTTTTAACTTTACTTAAGCATATAAGCAAATGTATTGGCCACTGTACACAATTACAAAATTATCAAATCGACAAGAACATACTGACAAAAAAAATTAAATCATAGTAATCAAGTATTTCTTGAGGTAGATTACAGGCTTTCCCCCAAAAAACCCCTTCAGTTACACGTCAGACTTCAAAATGTTTTTATTTTTCCCAGTGAATTTTTTATCAGTCTAAACACACACAAATACATATAAATCAAGATGGACCATTAAAACCTCAAAGAAAACTTTAAAATGTATGGACTTAGTTTATGAATTGTTTTACAGTTTGAGGGTGTGCAGACCAGTTTCCGATCACCTCTGTTGTTTAGACCAATCTGGAGACAATTTTCTCCCCAAAGTACACAACACACATTTATCTAATGGACAACAAGCCATAGACTACTGTGAATGTGGCTATTAAAATAACTATAACTATAGACTAACCAGAGGATACATTTTGCATTTTTTAGATCAAACACTTTGTTGACTTCATATAATTTTAAAAATGACCCCTCTCTCAACAGTTGTTTGTAAGGTATAATTTGCCCTAAATGAAAAAACACATTCTTATTGTCTTTATATAACTGATTTTAATGACACCAAACTCAGGCAGACCCTACAAGAAAAGTTTGTTGTAATGCTCATGTTTAAACAAGTTCACTTCTGTAGACCGTTTTGTGCTCCATAGACTGACCTTCATCCAGATGTTCTCGTTTATCGGTGTAAAGTCTTTGATCCTCTGGAGGTCCTCTCCTGATCACCTGCTCTCTCACACACACACACACATTACTCTCTCATACAAACACATGGATGTGAAATGGTGCGATAGGCTGAAATCTTACGGCTGTGCTGGAGTTTATCTCAGACTCGTTGACCAGAGATGATTTGAGATCCGCCAGGTCGCTCTCCGTGAACGCGCTTTCGCGGATCTTCTCCTCGTGATCTCCCTCATCTTTAAAGGCGATCATTTCATCGTTCGCCCCAAAATCATCTCCCCCTCCGCCGTTGAGCTGCGGCATCTTCACACGCCAAACTAACTTTATCGAAGGTCTTCTAACGCTGTTTTTTGCGCTTGGACGATCCGCTCAGACGCGCGCGTGTAAAAAACTTCTGCTGCTCTGACGCGCCGCTCGACTTGAAAGTAACAAACAGCCGCTTTAGAACACAGAGATCAAAGAGACCGACGCGTGATTGACAGGCGGGGGGGATGGAGATGGGGGGCTCTTAAAGGGACACGACTCTATTAAGAAAGTTGTTTTCATGAAGATGTAGAATATATAATATATATATATAATCATTGACTACGTATACACAGACAGCGGTAATATATTATTTATTTTATTCTGAATAAGACAATATTTGAACATTTTAGAATATTTTCTTGTTTACATGTTTTACGTTATAGAACAGACCGATTATTGTTACGATTATTATACGTCCCCTTTGCCACGCCGTTCTCTACAAAATATCATCAAATATTTAATTTTAAGCTTCAATTTAAGTTAATTATTTGTCATGCTATACGTGCAAACAGGCTACACAAATTCTTGATAACAGGCCTCCAATATTTCTTTCTCGTCCTGTTAAACAGTTGACTACTGCCGTGTGTCTATGTGTCCTGTCGCAAAATGCAGCGAATACTCCCACACGACATTAGTGCAAATTAGCTGTGTACATGCCTGTAATGCACTTTGGTAATTTGACTGAAATAGTAATACTCCACGTCTTAATTCGATTTTTGCTTAATTCGAATATGATTGTACCTAGATTAAGGGTTCGATTACTTGCCGATATACGGTTCGATGGGAACCTATACTGAAACATGAAATGAGTAGTCAAGCAGTTGAAATAAGTAAACAGAAGCAGGAATCCATTATTAAAGAGATTGATGTCTTCATACTTAATACACAAACGGCTCCAGTCACTATTCAAGATACAAGGATGAAATGATACAAGGATGTTTTTAAGAAAAATCAAGATATTTCCATTGCATTGGCATAGCATTGGTACAGTCAAATTGCCAAGCATTATGCATTACAAGCATTTGCAGTTAAGGCCCCGTTTACACTGTCAGTTAAATGCGACTTAATTCCGATTTTTTTGCTCATATGTGACACAGATCGAATCTGTTCTGTGACAGTGTAAACAGGAAAAAAACGCATGCATTCGGATATTTCGAGATCGGTTTCAGGCCTCATTCATATGTGGAAATAAATCAGATATAAATCAGATATGGGCCAATGCGACTCTAATGTACACAGGCAGATCGGCTTTTCTGAGGCATTGCGTTCTGTACGTCATTAAACTACGACAATTTGGTACTTCTCCGCGGTTTAATGACGTCATGTGGGAAGTACGTGTGAAAGCGAAAAGTTAAAGTTCTTGAGATCTCTCTCGAACCCAAACATTCCTCTGTATGGTCGAGGACACAATAATTGAAGCATATGTGCAGGCTGCAATGGTGGCCCTTTTCCTCCTCCTTCGCCTCAAAATCATGGTGTTGTTTGGCGAACTTTGCATACATCGCAAAGCTATCATTAAACAAATTTCGCGTTCGTCCATCTTGGCTACGTGTCGTGCAAAAAACCCCTATGAGCATGCGCGATATTATAGCAAGTGTAAACACACGAATCGGATATGGGTCACAATTAAAAAGACAGACGGTCCAAAAAATCGGATATAGGCAACAAATCGAAATTAGGCATCAAGACCTGCAGTGTAAACGGGGCCTTAGGTGCATGCAAAAAGAATAGTGAAAAGCCAAAATGTAGCCAAACATAAAGACAAGATTTTAGTGAAAAGAATTAAAAGATAAGCAATGAAACAGATTAATAATAAAATAATATAAAATGGGTTTAATTCTTTTGAGTTTTTATATGAAAAATAATGATGTTCTGTCATACTGTGCCATAATATTTGGGTAAATTTACTGTCATGAGAATGTCAGTTGGAAAATAGAATTAAATACAAACAAAAAAGTATCTAATATTTGCAAACGGCTTCAAATGTATACAATATCATCCATGCATATTAATAAATGGATTAAAAATAAGCTGGTTAATGCATGCAAATCTAAACGATAAATGAAACCTTGTTTATTTGCCTTAATTAAATATAGGCAGCTGCTTTTTATGGAACCACCACTTTTCATACACCATTTTCCTAATGATTTCTCAATGTTTATTTTTTATTTGTATCATTTTGCCATATACAATGCACATTTGCATGTTTTCAAAGTTATACTTTAAATACTCTAGTTTTATATTCTTTAGTAAAGAAGCATTTTGTTTTGGTATGGAGTAATGGAGTATATTCTGCTGTCAGATTTAGGTGGTGTTTTCTGGTCTTTATCAATGATTTCATTAATTCTTTGTCAATTGCATAGAATGTGTACAACTAGCATAATATACCATTTTCTAAGCCACAGACAGAGGCAGGAAACACAAAGGTAATCTATCCCTAAAAAAACTCTCAAGTAAGTGTCTTAAATAAGCATAGGATTGCTTGCTTTCAGAAATATTTATAAATAAATGTTTAGGGACACAAACATTTTCAAGATAATATCAGGATGATGTAACTGTTTTGATGTAAATTCTCAATCATTTACATGATTCTTTTATTAAACTTTGTTAAATCCTAAAAGTGAAACAAGAAGAACAAGAGGAACAAAGAGGAAGAGGAAAAGTGCCTGTAGGGAAGTTAAATACAAGCATCAAGCACTTTGTCTCTGTCTAGCTACATTAAACTGACAAATCCAGAGAGAAAGAAACAATAATAAAATCAAGCCGTGTTTCCGCACCATGCCTGGCTCAAACCACATTTAAATAGGAACTCTTTTTTTCCACACCAGCTTTGATGGTTTCAAGAATAAATTGCAGTTCTTAAAAATGATATACTGTGCTTCCTAAATAATCTGCAGGCACATTTAAGTAGCAAACTAATTAAATTACATCCTTGTACTGAGGTCAAGCCACATCCAAAGGAGCAGAGCTTAACTCAAGCCATTTGTGTGTGTTTTATTGGCCGCACCCTTGAAGCAACAGCTGGTTTTTTAAAGGCGTGTTCTCCATGTTCTCTCTGCAGTTAGAGATATGTGCTGTCATACAATCAATGTCTGACACAGGACAGACACTGAAGTCACATAAAGTCACATCTTTTTGATGCATATTAATATTTTTTTAGATTTAGATTGAAAACCAAACATTTGATATTGCTTCAGTTTTTTAAATACATATTCTGTAATGGATTCCTCTTGAAATCGCAGCCCACAACCTGTTCGATGCAGAGAAATACTAATGTTCCAAACACTGTTGCAACTGTATAGATCGGGTATGAAGAATTTATTTATACAACCACAAAAATAGACACAGTGCCTTATAAATGTTCGTTAATGCATTTGGCAGATGCTTATGGTGCATTCACAGTATTACATATTGGCTATTATGCATTATCTGAGAATCCAATCCATGATCCTGACGTTGCCAGCACCATTCTCTACAACAGGAACACCATTGTACATATATGTACAATATAGAACTACTCTATTGTAAATTGACTGTATACATTAAGATGTCTTCTTTTAACTGTATTTGCGGAGTGATTATCACTCATCCTGTTCTGACAGAAATCAAAATAGTATTACTATGTCAATGTCTTTTCTCATTTATTTTCATTTACTTAAAAGCCCTTACAAAAAAGTAGTAACATTTTTTATTTAAACACATAGTTCATCAACTACTTCAGTACGGTAGGTTACACCAATAGTATGTTTTTTTTTGCTCCTTAAAGTGATAAATTGCCCTTTCCACTTTTTACAGTGTAGGATGTGCATGTATATTTATCATCATAAAACATTAGTTGGCATAAATGTCTGTGTATGTTGTTAATGTGGAAAATGTGTACTGTTCATCCACATGCTAAGCTGAGTAGCGCCAGCAGTGTGTGATGTTAATGTATCAGTTGATGGGGTCTGTATGTGAGGTTATTCTGCCCTTCTGAGCTCCACTGAAGCTGAAGGTGAGACCTGTTCTTCTACTTTGTCTCCCACACCAATCCCCCGCCCCCCCACACTTTGACAGGAAACAAAGAGGCTTGTTAATGCAGAGACTCGTCTGAGCCTTTGATGTGAAGCACAACCATTCAAAGCTCTGTGTGCATGGTTCACACATGTAACACACACACCCTGCTGCACTGACACACAAACCGACATAAGACACACACATGCACACATCTCATCTGCACACACGCACTCACTTTTACTCTTGTGCATAACATTAATGAAAAAGCACAAACTTTCTGCCTGTAAACCAATGCAGGGCGTCTATTTAAAGACATGCAAGATTCAATCAACACGCTTGTGCAAAAATGTGCTGCACTGCTGCAGTTCACCTCATGGAAACTTCAGTTTATAAATGTTTTGCAAACGATTGTGTATGCTTTTTCTCAAAATTCTGTTGCTCTATAACAGTAATGTTATTTTTTTAGAGATATAGAATTTTCATTGCTTATTTGGTGGTATCAAAAATAATAAAGATGTGTCTTTTTTTCTATTTATCTTCTTCTAATTTTTCTTCTTATATAAAAATTAAACCTATGACAATGCACCAAAATCTTTAAGGTTTTCTTTAGGGTTTAAAATGATCTTGTAAATAAGTAAAGAAAGTGAACTCTGGTGCAGAAAGCTATAAAAAGCACACTGGTTTCAAAGTTAATTTTGCATTATTTTTAAACCTGAAGCACTAATTTTAAGATTGAAAAAAAATGTAAATAGAAAACTTGTTCTAGATATATACTAAGCTTAGGGCTTTTTAAATCACATGCATGTTAGTGCTGCACAACACACACTGACTGTTCTTCATGCATCTATTGTCATGAAGTGTCTAACAAAGTGAATGAAGTACTGATGACTGTATGTAGTGTGTGTAACTTTCTATCTGTGTATGATTTCTAATCATAATACTCATGACACTTCTGTGGAATGATGTGTAGAGTTTATTGAAATATTAAATATTAATAAACATAACATGAAGTTAAACTTTTGTTTTTCTGTTTAACTTTTAAACTTTTTTAAATTTTTTAAATAATCCTTCTGACACCAATGTACATACAATATACAATTTATAAACACACTGGCCTAAATAGCTATAGCTGACAGACAATTGTCTTTTACTAATTTAAAACATTTTGTTTTTCATGGCTCTGTATGACATTGTTTCTGATTGGTTGGACGAATCCTTTGTAATTTAAACTTTGCACTGTGTTTGTTATATTAGTAAAATATTAGTTAATGTTTTAACCAATCCCTGTCGTTTAAAATAATTCACTCGTTATTAATAAAGATCCTTTTCAGTAAAAAATGTTCAAACTCTGTAACTGCAATGAGGCCATTAAAGATAATAAAAGATAATTTACTATATAATGTTTGCATACAGTTTTTGGAGGAAATGTTTTCAATTAAAAAAAAAATCTTTCTTAACCTTTCAAACTAAGATGTTTGACTGTTAAAATTTTATAAATATTTGTATAATGTAAAGCCAGCATTTTGAAATATTATGTGTATAATACTATGCCTTACATTGCCGTTATGTCCTTTTAAGTTTTCCCAATGTTTTTCTGAACGCACACACAAGATTCCCACATGAAAGTCAGGCTCATTTTCTGTGATTTTATTGTGGGATTCTGAACAATAAGCAGCATTGTAAGATGATTCGATGGTCACATTAATTGCAAGCGTTCCCTCTGGGTTGAGGAAATTTGAAAAGCAGCTGTGGTTTGTTTGTAGTGGTGAGAGAGCGGGTGGAGCATTGAGCTGATGTTTAACAGTGGATTTGGGGCCAATGTTTCCAAAGCGCAGGGACCATGATGTGGCATTCGACTGGATGTAGACTCTAATGATGGATAACTGTATAGGTCTTTGAGTGCGTGTCAGTGCACATGTGTGTAATCCACACACTGTTTGTTAATGCTGACTTTGAACTGAGTATTCGCCATCACATATATTAGGATTGCTCATTTAAAAATGTTTGAGCTTTGTTTCTCTTATTTATCAGCACATAGGAGCAACACACATGTGATTTTTTGGTTTGTTTTTTCTGATTCTCAGAATAATCATCTTTCAAAGCTTTAAGAACAATATTTTCAAAATCAAATTTTAATTTAATTAATAAAATAAATAATTGTCATTTGGTAGAAATATCATGAGAAAGAAAAATAAATTCTCTCATTTTAACAAAGGTTAGCGGGGACAAAAGCACAAGTGATAGTGAGTAATAAAGGGGTATAAAATACAGCCAGAGAAAAATAAAGGAAAAACATTTATGAAATGCTTAGCCAGCATTTTATAAAAATGCACATTTATAAAATGCACATTTATTTACATTATTTTTCCTCGTAAGGGTTGCTTTAAGAACCATAATTATTACAAACCTTCTTTCACTGACTTCCCAGATTCATTGTCCAAAAAAAGTATAAATAAACAAAAACAAAAATGAAGATGAAAATGAAAATGAAATGAACTGAAAGCATAATTTTTTCTTTTATTATCATATATTAATATATTATCATATATTATATCATTATATTAATCGTGTACTGGAAGTCTGATACTGTGACAGGCCTAATCTCTATATGAATATACAGTATTTGTTAATAGCTACTTTTTATCTAATAGGTTTTTATAAAAAAAACATCTCAACAACAAAGAAAATAATAAATGTAAAACATTTTAATATACACTCAATGCAAAATTCTGGGTTGTTTTCAACCCATGGTTGTGTAAAATGTGGGCAGAACACACTGTTGGTTTATAAATGAATCTATGCTGAATTGTTGTTACACAATTATGGGCTGAAAACAACCCAGCTTTTTTAAGAATATATATGTATTTCCTGTATTTCCACAGAAGAATTTTAAATTTATAGCTGCAAGCAGCAATTACAGGGTCAAGCCCATCAACAGCATTAAGGGAAATATTTGTGGACATCTCTGATTGTGAGGTCAGGAAAAGCAGTTAAAGAAAACAAAAGTAAAATCCGCAATAACGCAATAAAATGATTTATAAATTTTGACCAATGGTGCTGTCAACAAAGTTTTATGTTGTCACTATGACACCTACAATGAGTAGTTCGATATAGAAGTCAGAAAAAGTATGTTTTTAGGACATTCAAACAATCTCCACAATGACGTTGGCCGTTATCAACAGTGTGCCACCATGTTGGTATAGCCTTTTATACCGATATGTTTACATTTAAACACACCATTAAGATTACAAAATGAGCTCAAATGTTTATGATAATGATTTTTTTTTCACAAGTGCGCTGTTTTTCTTCAGAAGTCATTTATTAAGCTGCTGGAGTCATATAGATTACGCTTATGATGGATGGATGCACTTTTTGAAGCTTCAAAATTATGAGCACCATTCACTGCCATTTTAAAGCTGGGAAGAGCCAGGATATTATTTAACATAACTTTGATTGCGTTTGACTGAAAGTTGTAGGATGCCTTGAGGCAAAAATATCAAATATATGGGCAAAATATCATTTTTGGGTGGACTTATCCTTTAATCCGAATACGTTGTTAGAAAAAAACAGTAGGGTTCCAGCTCTTTGATCCCTAAATATGACTGACCCCTTTAGGTTTAGTGAAGCAATTTCAGGTTGTTATGATGCCAGCATATTTAAGAGCAAAATATCAAAAGTTACAACACAAATAAAGTGAAAAGTGACATATTTGTCATGACATATTTGTCAAAATGTTACCTCCGCATTTAACCCATCTCTGAGAAGTGAACACCCACTGCAAGTCATAAACATACACATACACCCAGAGCAGTGGGCAGCACACTACTGCGCCCAGGGAGCATTCAGGGTTAGGTGCCTTGCTCAAGGACACTTCAGTTACTACCTGCCAGTGCTAGAATTAAACCACAAACCTTCTAATTATAAGCCTGACTCACTAATCAGTAGGCCACAGCTACCCAATATAATCATTGATTACATATATCAACAAAATGTAAGTAGCTAACAATGCATTTATTTCTAAAATTCTTTAGAACAAACACTAACCAAGATCAGCTGTTAGATACAGTACAGAATAACAAAAAACAGTCAAAATAACAAAAATAAGCAGTGTTTTCAGACCTGAAATAATGCAAAGAAAATAAGTTCATGTTAATTTTTAAACAACACAATTTTCGATTCAATTTTATTTACATAGCGCTTTTTACAATGTTACTGTTACAGAGGAGGCTCCTGCGCCGCTTCCTCCACAACGCCAGAGGGAGCCCTCGCCTGAATATTGATACGCACCACTTCCTGTTTGTCACATGGACCTTGTTTGCAGACAATTTAAGCGCCAATGCTCCAGTAACTCTTTGCGATGTCCTGTATTGCCTTTCCAGCGTACATTTCAGAGCGTTTATTCCCTGTTGTTTCACCTGGCTACATTTGGACTGTTTTCTGGTTATTCTGATTGTTTGCTGCCTGCCCTCGACCACGCTTTGGATTACAATTTGGATTGTTTGCCGCTTGCCCTGGACTCTATTTGTTTAACACTTATAATTGTTTGCCGCCTGCCTCGACCCTCGCCATGATTTAACTATTACGATTTTGCCTTGCCTATTCTATGTTTGTTTGCCTTTTTTACCCCTGTCTGTTTGGATCCTCATGTTTCCACATCTTCGTTACAGTTACATTGCTTTAAAGCAGCTTTACATAAAAAACAAAGAATAATAATAAAACAAAGAACAAATAAAATGTTAATGGTATTATTATTATGCAAATAATATGTGTGAGATGTATAAGACTAATTAGTTATACTAGGTTTATAGTATGTTTATGAATAAAGGGTTAACTGAACCGATAAAACCACAAAACTATTGAGCAAGAAATGCGTTCTAGCTTACATAGGGATGGCATATAATAGATAACATCTTATGGGACAGGGGTATAAGGGATTTGCATTAGTAACATAAACTACACACAATAGGCAAAAGTAGAATACATACATACATAAAATATATACAAAAAAAATGTTAGACGTTTACAATTTACAAAACCCTAGGCTAAGTTAGACGTCAGCAGTCTCGCAGCAAGCAAGCCAACAATGGACAGTGGCAAGGAAACAAAACTCCAATGATGTATATATGGAAAAAAAAAACTTGAGAGAAGCCAGGCTCGACCAGGAGGGTCAGTTCTCCTTTGGCACGTTAAAGCTGCAATTTGTAACTGTCTTGGTTACGAACAGTTGATTATAATGATTTATAGTTATTTATTGATGAAAAACTTATGGTTCCAATTATATTTGATACAAAAACGGTGAGGCATAATGTTACTAATTGCAGCCATAACATCATACTGCTGTGACTAAGCAGGGAACAAAATACAGAAACTAACTAAGCAAGTAGGCATGTATATAACGGTAGGTTTACTAAAGAAGTCTATCAATCCCTAGAAGCCTAATAATTCCCTAAGGGATTTGAGCAATAAATCAATATGTGTAGGCTAGATTAAAGAGGTGGGTCTTTTATTTAAATTTAAATTTACATAATGTGTCTGCCTCACAGACAGGAAAACTCACAGACAGGAAAACAACACTAGAAAAACTATTCCAAAGTTTAGGTGCCAAATACGAGAAGGATCTCCCTCCAGTTTTTGAAATTCTGGGTACTAACAGTTGGCCAGAATTTTCAGATCACAGTGAACGCAAAGGACTGAAATAGGAGAGGAGCTCGCTTAAGTATTGTAGAGTTGACAAAATTGGGCTTATATGGTCAAACTTGTTCATTCTCGTGAGAACTCTGGCTGCTGCATTCTGAACCATCTAGAGTTTTTGAATTAATCTTGCAGGGCAGCCACCAAGTAGGGCATTGCAAGTCTTGATGTCATGAATGCATGAATTAATTTTTCAGTGTCTGGCTTCGAGAGCATGTATCATAGTTTTGATATATTTTTAAGCTGAAAAAAGTTTTACAAATATTGGAAATGTGGCTTTCAAAGGACACATTTTTATCAAATATGACACCTAGATTCTCTAGATGGATAGAGTATCCATCTAGAGTAAGGCATGTTTTATGTTGTTCCGTGTGGAGGGATTTTGTCCAATTAGTAAAACTTCTGTTTTATCTAAATTTAATAGCAGGAAGTTGCCAGTCATCCAAGTTTTGATATTGACTATGCATTCTGTTAGTTTGGTGAATTTATTAGTCTTGCTGGGCCTAGAAGAAATGTATAGCTAAGTATCATCAGCATAACAATGAAAACTAACTCCATGTCTCTTAATAATTGCTCCCAGAGGTAGCATGTACAGGGTGAAAAGTAGGGTCCCAAGCACTGAGCCCTATGGTTCTCCATATTGGACTTGTGATCCGTACGAGACTTTTTCACTCACAGCAACAAACTGGAATCGTTCAAATAAATATGATTTAAACCATGCCAGTGCAATTCCATTTGCGGCAACATAATTTTTAAGTCTATTTAGTAGAATGCTGTGGTCAATAGTGTCAAAGGCTGCGCTAAGGTCGAGTAATACTAGAAGAGAGATTTAGCCACGATCGGCTGACAAAAGTAGATCATTAATCACTCTGATGAGAGCAGTGACTCTGACTACAGAGTGACTCTGAGAGCATATCTGTGAAGACACTACCTTTTCCAGTATTTTTGAGTTAAAAGGTAAATTTAAGATGGGTTTGTAGTTTACTAGTTTCTAGGATCAAGTTGTGTTTTTTTTGGGTCTAATAACAGCCAGTTTGTAAGGTGATGTATTATTACAACCAATGATGTATTAATAACACTATGTAGAGGGTCTATAATTTCAGGCAGCATCTCTTTCAGCAACCTGGTAGGTATAGGATCAAGGATACATGTTGTTAATTTAGATGCTGTGATTATTTTTAAGAGTTCATCCTTATCTATAGTAGAGAATGACTGGAGTTGCTCCCTGGGCAGGGTTATGATGCACCGTCTGATTTGTTTGTGTTGAAGGCAGTTGCATGTTTATGTTTTTTTCTCTTGCAGTATCTATTTTGTTATTAAAGAAATTCATGAAGTCATCGCTATTATGATATTGACAACTGTCAGTGGCAGATGACACTTTATCTTTGGTTAATTTGTCCACTGTGTCAAATAGATATCTAGGGTTGTGTTTATTTTCTTCTAAAAGTTTTGAAAATTAGGCAGATCTAGAGCTTTTTTAAGGCCTTTCTATAATTTGAAACATTCTCCTTCCATGCTATCCGAAATACCTCCAGTTTTGTTTGCTTCCAGTTGCGTTCCATTTTCCGGACTGCTCTTTTCAGATTGTGGGTATGCTCATTATACCACGCTGCTCATTATACTACGTTTTTTTTTAACCGTAGAGGAGCAACTATGTCTAAGGTGTTAGAGTGTTAGAGTTATCCGTTACGTTAAGGAATGAAGACAGTGCAGGTCCCTAGAATTTATTGTTCTACGGTATTTATAGCAAGTAGCTGATTTGCAGCCATAGGTAAATGTATTTTACAGGAAACCAGATAATGATCTGAAATGTCTTCGCTCTGCTGCAGAATATTGATATAATCAACATTAATACCATAAGACAGGATGAAATCTAAAGTATTATTATGGCGATAAGTTGGTCCTGACATGTGTTGTGAGACACCAATAGTGTTCAAAATCTCTTTGAAAGCCAAACCCAATGCATCCTTTTCATTATCCACATGGATGTTAAAATCACCAACAATTAGAATCAGAATCAGAATGAGCTTTATTGCCAGGTATGTTTACACATACAAGGAATTTTTTGTAGTGACAGAAGCTTTACAGTGCAACAAAATGACAGTGACAAGACAAGACACAGGTAATAAAAAGAATAATATACAAATATACAGATATACAGAATAGACACAAACACAATGTATAATATAGACATTCAAGTATGACCAGGTATGCTGTGTTTGTACAGGTATGATGATATGTGCAAATATGAAATAAGTGATATGAAATAATCAAATAAGTGTGTGTGTTAAATAAATAATGTAAAATAGTGTTGTGTGTACCGCGTGTATTAAGTGTTCATGACATTGTTAATTGTTCATGACATGGACTGCCTGGGGGAAGAAACTGTTTCTGTGTCTGCTCGTTCTGGTGCTTAGTGCTCTGTAGCGTCGTCCAGACGGCAACAGATCGAAGAGGCCCTTAGCCCTTTTGCTCACTCTGGATAAGTACAGTTCTTGAAGAGTGGGGAGGGTTTTACCAATAATTCGCTCAGCAGTCCTGACTACCCTCTGCAGACTTCTGAGGTCAGATTTGGAAGCTGAGCCGAACCAGACAGTTATAGAAGTGCAGAGGATGGATTCAATGATGGTGGTGTAGAACTGTTTCAGCAGCTCCTGTGGCAGGTTGAACTTCCTCAGCTGTCGGAGGACAGCTGAGGAAGCTGTCCTCCTTTTTTACAATGGAGACGATGTGAGTGTCCCACTTCAGGTCCTGGGAGATTGTGGTGCCCAGGAACCTGAATGACTCTGTTGTAGCCACAGTGCTGTTTATGATGGTGAGTGGGGGGAGAGCAGGGGGGTTCCTCCTGAAGTCCACTATCATCTCCACCGTTTTAAGCGTGTTGAGCTCCAGGTTGTTAAGACTGCACCAGACAGCCAGCTCTTTAATCTCCTGTCTATAAGCAGACTCATCACCGTCCTGGATGAGGCCAATGAGTGTGGTGTCATCTGCAAACTTCAGGAGCTGTCAAGGGGTCTTTAGAGGTGCAGTCATTGGTGAGGAGCTCCAGTGCTGATGCTACGGGTGCTGGATGAGAATTTACCTAGCCTCACTAGCTGCTGCCTGTCTGTCAGGAAGCTGGTAATCCACTGACAGACATAGCTAGGGACAGAGAGCTGGGTTAATTTGGGCTGGAGGAGTGATGGGATGATGGTGTTAAAAGCAGAGCTGAAGTGCACAAGCAGGATCCTTACGTAAGTCCCTGGTCTGTCCAGATGTTGCAGTACATAATGCAGACCCATATTGACTGCATCATCCACAGACCTGTTTGCTCTTGATTAAGACTTGATCGGTGGCTAGTACTACTTCTGATAAAAAGTCAGCAAATTCCTTGATATAGTCTGTGTGGTACCCTGGTGGCCTGTAGACAGTAGAAATGACAAAGTCTGCTTATTTACCCCGGATTACTTCATTACTTCAAAAGAGTAACTAAAGTCAGATCTTTGGGTAGCTGTAAATGTATTCATATGAGGTGCAGCAACACCTCCCCCTTTGCCTTTGGATGAGGCTCATGCTTATAGCAGTAATTTTGGGGGATTGACTCATTTAATGTATTGTAATTGTTTTGTTTTGTTTTAGCCATGTTTCTGTCAAGCAGAGCACATCTAGGTTTTGAGCTGTTTTTTATCCGCTTTTGTAGAGAGAGCTCTAATATTCAGCAAGCCAAGCTTTATTAATTGTTTTTCTCTATTATGTATGTTTTTTATTTGTTTACCATTGAGTAAATTGTCATATAATGCCATTATTTTGGTATTTACCAGTCTGGGGGACAGACACATTTTCAAAATTATAACATTTAGGTGATTCTATGTGTTGCAAATTAAGTGACATCTGTGACTTGTGATGGCTGGCAGACAGTTTGTTAAGCCAGTCTGTCTGCTTCCTAACCTGGGCCCCAGTTAGTCAAATATTAGTAGTGTTAGTAAGACTATGTGCCAAATTTCTAGATAAATGAGCAGCACCAGCCCTAGAGGGATGGAGACCATCTCTTTTCAACAGGTCAGGTCTACCCCAAAAACGTTTCCAATTATCTATGTAACCTATATTGTTCTATGAACACCACTTAGACAATACTAATGTTTTAACTCAGGAAGAGTTTAAAAATCAATATCTGGTGAAACAACCCTGGTTTTTAGTCACAGCTTTTATGCGTCTTCGCATGCTCTCCACCTGTCTTTCACATTGCTGTTGAGTGACTTTATGCCACAAAACTCATGGCATAAAGTGAATGAATTTGGCTAGTTCCAGCCTTGCTGAAGCACCCCCAGATCATCACAGATCCTCCACCAGATTTCACAGTAGGTGTGCAAGACACTGTGGCTTGTGGGCCTCAGAAGCCTGTTTCGAACCGTCCTTACCACGCACTTTACCCCAGCTGCCATTTGCCATTCTTTTTGTTGGTCACTTGATGTCATCCTATGGTTTTTGACTGATATTCAAATGAGTTGGCGGTCATCTTGTTTAGTGGAGAGTCGTTTTCACCCTCTACTGGTCTGTAATTGTGTTGTCCCCAATGTCTGCAGCTTGACCTCTTCTCCTGCTGTCTTTTAAATTTTAAGGATGGAATCAACCTGAAGCTCACTGTATTCCTCTGCTAGTAAAGCCAGAATTTAACCCTTCTTTTTCTCACTTAAAACTTTTCAACTCTTTCGGCATGGTCAACAGTTATTTTTTGTTTCCAATTACTTTTGAGGTTCTCCAACACTGTTTTTGCCCTCCAGCTTGTCCTATTGCAAGAGGATAGTGACGACCACAACCATGTTTTTTATAGTTTTCCTCGTTAAATAATATTTCTGAACACAGATCTTCTGACACTTTAGAGGAAACATGAGATAAGAGGAAAAAGCTTAAAAAATCTAATTTAAACTTATTTCTGGCTTGAATGACACTACTATCTGATAGCAACTCAGTAAACATCTTTTATGATAACTGACTTCCAGAATGTTCACTTGAGTGGATAACATTTTTTTGTTGCTGTAACAATGTTAGAACTGATCGTGATGATGCATAAACATAAGCTGAGGCTTATATTTAAACACCACATTCAGTCAACAAATTATCATGATTAAAAAGTGGTTAAAGATAAAACAAAATATAAACATTCTATAGCTTTCTTTTCATTCAAGTTTTCTATAACTTTTAGACCAACTTTCAATGCCATTCTAATGACAGACTTTATTAAAGTAGGTGATTTTTGAAAAAAACAGCATCTTCATGTGTTGTTTTTTGTTCTTTAGTGTCGATTTCAATTCAAACAAGATTAGCCCCTTAAAACATATTTATACCTGAAAAGCAATTGCTTAAAAGTTATTGCAAAAAAGTTTAAATGAAGTCAGGTCTGAGAAAAACTTCAGAATAACGTGTCACGTTTGGTTATGCAATGTCATTCAGACATTTTCAGGCATGACTGGACTGTTTTGAGGGAGCGCTGTGTTCTCCTGGAGCAATCCTCAACCTCTCAGATGTATTTGCACTAAAGCCAACATCTTTATTTGTAACTTGTGTTCATTCAGACTCATGTTCCAGCCCAACTTATCTTCCCATGACAACAAATCAAACTCCAAGCATAGGAAAGTAAATGAATATGAGTGTGGGAAAACAAATCAACACATTCATTCCCACCATTAATCTTCAGTTGGGATTAATGCTGGGAACAAACGCTCATCTGCATTTCCACTGGCTGGCACTGATTATAGAGACACCATAAAGATGGCGACACATGGCTGGAGACGGAGACATTAGTCCTGCACAACAATCTTTTGATTTGTATAACAACTCTGGAATGAAAGCAATCCTTTAGGAGGAAAGAACTCAGTCTCCATATGACATGTATGGCCTCTTGTTTGGTGTTCCTAATGTCACTTTTTCTGGTCTCTGTTCAGAACTAAATAGCTTTACTAAATCTTGTGTTACATGTTTGTTTATTTGTCTGTTTGTTAGAGGTGTCTGACAGTCATCACTTTAACTATTGCTCATACTTTGAACAAACGTCTAATTCTAAAACCTGTCTAATTGTGCTACGCACTAGAACTGTGTGTTCCTGTAGCTCAACTGGCAGAGCATTGCATTAGCAGTGCAAATGTTGTGGGTTCAATTCCTAGGAAACACACTGATAAAATGTATAACTTGAGCATACTGTGAGTTGCTTTGGATAAAAGTGTCTGCCAAATGCAGATGTCATAAAAAATAAATGTGGCCTGTTGAGTCATGTGTGATTACTTTTCTGTAAGTTTTTCAACTGGTATGTAATTATGGTCCTGAGTCATATCTAAAGACCAGAATATCACACAGACTTGTTTGGACTTAGAAAATCAGCTAGAAATCATCCAGAAGACCCTGACAAACATCTAGCAATGGTGTAACCATCACAAAGAACACTCTAGTAACTAAGAAGCATAGAAAAGCTCTAAAAACCACCAAACACACTGTAACAACTGAAATATCACTATGCACTTTAAACCACCCAGATCAACCTAGCAACCACGCAAAACACTATAACAAATGCAAATTAAGCAATCTTAACAAAAGTGACTAGAGAACACATCTAACATCTGTAACTGATTTAATGCTGTCCGGTATGTGACATGAGGTATGGTAAATAAAGAAAATGCTTATCATGTCGATTATAAGATGATCACTAGCATTTGTGCCCTAGATTTGTCAGTTGTGTTAAACTCTGAGCAATGCGCTTACAAGGTGAGAGTGGAAAATGGTGATGCTCTTTTGATAAGTGAGAGTTGAGTGGGTGTTGAAGACCTCCACATACGTTAGCTATGACAGTTACCTGGCATTGAACATTTCCTGCATGCGTGTGACACAAACTCTTAAGCAATCTCTACTCTGTGCTCTCACATTGCAATAGGTTTAAAAAGAAAACTCCACTCAAGCACAGATACAGATGTGGTTGCTTGGATGTACAGTGCTTTTTCCAAATGGCACAGTTAATAAAGAGGAATTTCCTATGGTAAATAGAACCACCAAAGGCTGACATAAAAAGCGTAAAACACGGGGTCATTTATGTACTGATTATTTAAAAACTATGGTGTTTTAACTGAGATTCACAAAAACCTCTCAGTTACAGTTACAGAATCGAAGATTCGTCACAAGCCACAGCGTTCCAATTCAGTGCATGAGGGACACCACGTCTCTTTCCCTCTATCAGGGAACAAGGGCTAAATGCGTAACCAAGACATTCCCTTTCTGTTAGTCACTCGACATGGTATCGATGACGACACTGGGGTCCCCTATACAAAGTGCCACAGGAGCTGAGCTGTACTACGAAATAAGTGGAACTTGTGTCAAGGGTGGATCGACACATGGAAGTGCATGTCCTTCAGCTCTAAAGACGTTAACCAATCCTTCTGGCAAATTGTCAAAAAAAATATGCTTCTGCATGAGCATCAGTCTGTGAAGTGCCAAATTCAGGGTATGCATTTTCTTTGCATTTACATTTATTCATTTAGCTGACGCTTTTATACAAAGCGACTTAAAAATGAGGACAAGGAAGCAATTTCAACAACAATAACAGCAACAATGAATAAGTGCTATAAACAGGTCTCAGGTATTCCATCACAGTGTAAGAAGCCGAAATATATTCATTTATTTATTTTTTATTAAAAAAAGAAGTAGAAGTAGAGGTAGTGGCGGTGTGTTCGTTGATTAGTTAAGGAAGTAAAGACGAAACAGATTTCGAGTTTTTAGTCATTTCTTGAAAACAGCTAATGACTGCCATTCTGATAGAGTTATGAAGTTTATTCCACCAACCGGGCAAAGTGAAAGTAAGAGTCTGGGAAAGTGATGTCTTGCCTCTTTGAGATGGAACCACAAGACGACAATCAGTCGTTTGAATGCAAACATCAGAGCCTTGAATTTGATGTGAGCAGCTACTGGCAGCCAGTGCAACTTGATAAACAGCGGAGTAATGTGTGCTCTTTTATGTTTGGTAAAGACCACTCTAGCTGCTGCATTCTGGATCAACTGCAGGGATTTGATAGTACAAGCCGGAAGCCCTGCAAGGAGAGCATTGCAGTAGTCCAGTCTGGAGAGAACAAGAGCTTGAACGAGGAGTTGTGCTGCATGTTCCGATAGGCCCTTTCTGACCCTCCTGATGTTGTAGAGAGCGCACTTGCAGGAACAAGCGGTTCTAGAGATGTGGTCAGAGAAGCTCAGTTGATCGTTCGTCATTACTCCAAGGCTTTTGACTGTCAATCTGGATTGAGAAGTTGTAATGAAGAGATGGGTTGACTGAAACCACAAGCAATTCTTTTTTTCTCAGGCAGGCTGCGTTGGTACTGTGGAATGATCAGGGTGAAAAGAGAGGTAAAGCTGGGTGTCATCAGCTTAGCAATAATAGAAAAAGCCATGTTTATGAATAACGGACCCTAGAGACGCCATATAGATGGAGAAGAGAAGTGGTCACCCCAGTGTCTAGATGTTGCATATTGGACACCTCTCCCCTCCAAGAACGACCTGTCAGAGAGGTAAGATCTGAACCATCGGAGTGCAGTACCTGTAACGCCTAATTTGAGCGTAGTCAGCAGGATCTGGTGGTTTACAGTCAGTCTGAGATCTTTAGCCAGTCTGAGATCTCTGACAACCGAGAGCAGTGCAGTCTCGGTCGAATGACCTTTCTTGAAGCCAGATTTGTTATCCATGTTATTATCCATGAGGTTGTTCTGAGTGAGAAAGGCAGAGACTTGATTGAACATGACTTTTACACACTGCAGGTCTCGTTGCTATACAATAAAGTATACAATTCTCCATAATAAAGTGGAAAAGCACTTTTTTGTGCTTTGACACAATAAAGTAGAGGCTGTAAAAGCCCCTAGTTAGGATGTGGGTACCAGCACCCCTGGGGACTTTGTCTAGAAGGAGAAGGTGATGAAGAGGCCCAGGGCATGCGCTGTAACCCTAGCCACCCGTAGGGTGAGATTGGTTGTGGTGCGCAGCCCTTGCAGTATAGCTGGATCGGACCTACTCTCAGAACATTCGAAAGTATGTTCCACCTGGGGAATCTCAACATACCCCTTGGCTGCCCCACCATCGAGGGTATTGAGAGCGCACAAGGCCACAAAACTTGTTGTGAAAGGCACTGGCACAGGGCGAGGCTTGACACCACATCCTGACCCCAGATACCAATCATTGAGCTGACATTGCCGCTAGTTCAATGTTAACGTCCTCCCAAGCTCCACTCTGGGAGAGCAGTGCTTCAATGCAGTTGTCCTATGAGTGAAGCAGTGCGCTCTCTGATGCCTTAACCAATATCACCGCAACGATCTCATGGTTATGTTCTCACAGTAAGAACATGAACCATCCACAAAAGCATCCTAAGCATGCTCGAGACACTCAAGACACCAATCATGACCGTCTGAGGGAGCAATGAAACAGCCACATCCAGTACAACAGGTACAGAAAGCCATCTTTAAAAAGATGCCGTACTGCTGTTGGATCAGAGAAGGAAATACACTCTTTAAAGCTCTGTTGCTGACCTATTGAAGCGTGCAGGGGAAGTTTTGCAGAGGATGGGATGAGGCAAACCACCGCTGAAAGCACCATATATACACATCAGGCAAGATCACTTAGGGAGCCTGGGCAGAGACTGGCATGCAAATTCCACTTGCCAATTTTTATTGGCCTTTTATACAAGAATCAGAGGTGATTGGGCTCCCAAGAAGGAACCTCTAGTATCGTCATCAGCAAAACGCAGAGTAACCAACAAAAAGGGAAGTAAAAATGTGGTTTAACAGTTGAAATGTCTTCATACTTCATACATGTTGAATCTTCATACAAACCCTAGTTTGGGTTAGCTGAGGTAGGATTATGTGACACACAACTTTAATGGCACACAAGTTCGATGACACACAACTTTAGTTTCACATGCAGTTTAGGGAATGTCAAGCTTTTATGAAACGTTTGTAGTTTAAATTTTACATGTTAGTTTTATTGCACTGTTAAAACATGAAATCCTGTAAACAAGTAAACCAAACAAACGTTTTGCTTTTGTAAACAAACACAATATTTTTTTAGAAATAAAATTTCTGGCAAGTTGTAAAGAAACAGAAAGAGCAAGAAAAGTAAGAAAAGACAATAGTCGCATCCCAATTAATGTACTATACACTTGCATCTATCGCTAGGTATCTCCCAGTTGAGAGGCTGCATTTAAAAAACAAATTTGTCACAGCGACACTTGGGCTCAGGAAACATGGGCCAGGCCACTCATCAGATTGTGAGTTGTAAATGGACTTTGCGATGAAGTCACTTAATGTTTTGTAATCATTAAATTTTAACATATTGCTACAATTAGATATCTCTTGAAACCGTTTGTTTTCTTATTATTAGGGGTCAAGCCCCGAAAGGGCGAAGACCCCTTTTGAAAACGTTAGTTTTCTTATTAGTTTTTAGTTAGTTAGTTAGTCTTATTAGTCCTATTGTTTTCATTAGTTTTCTTATCAAATGCTTCCCATAGTGCTGCTCATGGGCTTGGCCCCAACATTGCTGCCCTGAAGGGGCGAAGACCCCTATTGAAACCATTAGTTTTCGTATTATTATTAGGGGTTAAGCCCCGAAGGGGCGAAGAACCCTATTTAAAGGTATTGAAAGAACCCTATTGTTAGTTTTCTTATTATTCTTCTTCTTCTTCTCCTGAAGTCTATGGCAGCCCATCGAACCGTACATAGAAAAATTATTAAATTTGGCACACTGTTAGAGGAGAGTATGAACATTAACCACACCAATTTTGGAGTCCCTACATCAATCTCTGTTGCGCCACCAACAGTTCAAACTTTGACTTACGTTTGTGCTCATAACTTTTGAACTGTAAGGGCTAAAAAGTACCATATGACGTCATTTTCTGTCATGAAAAATTGTCAGCTATTTTTTTGGAAAAACCTACTTTTTCAAACTCCTCCTAGGGCTTATAATAAGTGATTGCAATAACATATTGTCATGCAACCTCTTTCCTTAGATTCTTTGGCTCATGCCGAGTTCTATGATACCTCATTTGTCATAATCAATGCTACTTTCCGTTGGCCATTTAAAAAATTTTGTTACACCTATTTTTTCTCCTCCTACTGTTACTCCTCCTACTTTTTCTAACTCCTCACCTACTGTGTTTGCCTGTTTTGCACGAAACTTAGTATGCATCATCTACATACATCCCAGAAAGTTATTAAAAGATTTTTAATCAGTCAATCCGTTCACGTATAGCATGTAAACGAATTAGACAGAGAGCATGCAATTAAAAATGATTGGCCATTCCATTCTTGTACAGTGCTTTAACAAATTTGACGATAAGCATGCAAAAATGAATATGTGGCTGTTTCTTGGCAATAATGACACAATTTTTAGGTGTCATTGTCACAAAATCCTGATTAAATTAAAATTGGTGACAGCTCCATCTACTTGGCAAAATGTGCAAATCACTTTATTGTGCTGTAATGAGTTTTACCCATGTTTTCCTGAATAACTGTTTTTCTCATCTTATTTTTCTTAATCTCATTGATCAAGCATCAAATGCTTCCCATAGTGCCGCTCATGGGCTTAACCCCGTATATTTTGTACATGCTGCACTTCTTTATTTTAAGTGTTTTAAATAAATTTCTTTCTCTGTGTCTGTTACAACCTTTATTATGACATGTTGTGTTCTCTGTTGTATGTCACGTCCGGTCTAAGGTAATCGTCATCACCTGTCGCAGTTTGACTTGTCATTGTATTTAAGTTCCGTGTTTTGTATGTGGGTTTGTGGGTTGTTTTGGCGTTCTCGTGCTTTTTCATAGTTCTTTGTCATTTGCTCTTTGTATTCGGTCTTGTCTTGCCTGGCTTTTGGATTTACGCTCGTGTGTTTGGATTACCCCTTTAGGATACGATTGCCTCGGATCTGTGTTGTACGTTTCTTCGTGGATTGTGTTTTGTTTTGCACTGCTGTTTTGCACTTGTCGTCGTTCTTTTATTTTTACGGTTAGTGTTTGTGTTTCTTTCATTCATTAAATATCGTTGTTGTTACAGAATTTACATTAGTCATGACGCTTTTATCCAAAGCGACTTACAAATAAGGACAAGGAAGCAACTTCAATTACAATAAGAGGCAACAGGAAATAAGTGCTATAGACAGGTCTCAGGTATTTCAAACACAGTATAAGAAAGGTTTTTTTTAAGAAGTGGCAGTGTGTTAGTAAATTAGTCAAGGAAGTGAAAACGAAAAAGATGAGTTTTTAGTTGTTTCTTAAAAATGGCTAATGACTCAGCCATTCTGATGGAGATATGGAGTTCATTCTACCAACCGGGCAGAGTGGAAGAAAGAGTCCGGGAAAGTGAGATATTTACATTAAGTAAATATCTCAAAATATAGTAAAATGAGTTGATCAAAATAAATATTGATACGTGTGTGTGTTTTTAGTATTTCAGATATTGTTATTATATATTGATGAAGTTTAAATTCTTTCAAAATCAATGCGAAAGCTTGTATTACATATAACAAAATAATATTACGTCACAAACTGTAGATGACTAATAAGACCAGATCCACCCTAAACCGTATATGGTTCATTTTCACTTTTGGCCTGAGAAGAGGCTGGTGCGTGGCGTTGTGTGTAACATTTTCATTTTTAAGTGAACTATTCCTTTAAAACACAGTGTCACATCTCCTTTATGTTATTACAGCACAGCTGGAATGCTGCATTGACAAATCAGCGTACATGATTGCAACTGTTCATGTTATGACAATTCAATAATAATAGTAATTAAAATATTGTTGAGATATTAAGTTAGTGTTACATCGACTCATTATGTCAGAAAAAGGCATTATCATGACACATCTCTTACACTCATCTTCACAGTTAGGTTTGATCATCTTTCTCACTAGAAACAAAACAAAGTACAACAAAACAAAGACAACAAAGAGTGCTGTGATTCACTTTACTGTTGCGTTTGTTTAAGAGGAAAGAGAAAAGCGCTGACCACAAGCACTTGACATTTTTGACACCTTTAAGTATTTACAGAAGACAGGAAGCAAGCATCTCTTTTTCCTTTTAATGTCAACATTAAAATAATGGGTAATGTGTCTTTATCAACTGTGGATGTAGTGAAAAACCACCATCTATCTTTTGGCACATTTGACAAAAGATTAATTTAATATGGAAGTGTGATCTGTGACAAGTCTAGTTTTCTTTGCTGTTACGAAATATTGACAATCATTTTTTATGTTAGCACTGCCATTTTGAGTACATCTTCAAATGTTCTTTGAGGAAACAAAGTTTATTCAAATAAATAAAGAGCAAACAACATTAGATACTCAAACATAACAGTAAAAGTACAATGTGAAGAAGAAATAAATATCCAAACATCAGTCCTGCTCTAATTAGCTGCAACCTTTGGAGATGAAGCCAAGCTCTTTTTAGGCAAAATTCATCACAGATCATCAAAGTCAAAAGATAGAATCACTTGCCAAGTAGATAAACACAAAACAAATTATAACACAAAATATAGCTGCGTGCAGCAATCCGGGGCCAAGCCCTAAACACAATGCAGAGGCAGAAGAACAAAAACAGCAGAAATAGAATGTACATAAAGAACAGACAGATACAGTACAGGTGAGATTTAACTAAAAATGAACAGAAGTTCAGATGAGATCAAACACAGAATAAACAACAAAAACATTTTTTAATCCAAGAGTAGCTAAGTTTAGTACATCACTTTACTTGCATACCCTATATTGCCAAAAGTATTCGCTCACCCATCCAAATAATTGAAGTCAGTGGTAATATAACAAAGTGGAAGCGATTGGGAATGACAGCAACTCAGCCACGAAGTGGTAGGCCACGTAAAATGACCGTGGTCATGAATGCAGAGGCGCATAGTGCGCAGAGGTCACCAACTTTCTGCAGAATAAATCGCTCCAAAGTTCATGTGACCTTCAGATTAGCTCAAGAACAGTGCGTAGAGAGCTTCATGGAATGGGTTTCAATGGCCGAGCAGCTGCATCCAAGCCATACATCACAAAGGGCAATGCAAAGCGTCGGATGCAGTGGTGTACAGCACACGGCCACTGGACTCTAGAGTAGTGGAGACGCGTTCTCTGGAGTGACAAATCACGCTTCTCCATCTGGAAATTTGATGGACGAGTCTGGGTTGGCAGTTGCCAGGAGAACGGTACTTGTCTGACTGCATTGTGCCAACTGTGAAGTTTGGTGGAGTTGGGATTATGGTGTAGGGGTTGTTTTTCAGGAGCTGAGCTTGGCCCCTTAGTTCCAGTGAAAGGAACTCTGAATACTTCAGCATACCAAGAGATTCTGGACAATTCCCAACTTTGTGGGAACAGTTTGTGGATGGCCTCTTCCTGTTCCAACTTGACTGGGTGACCATACGTCCTCTTTTACCCGGACATGTCCTCCTTTTGGCTATAAAATTATGTCCGGGGGGATTTTGTTAAATATCATAAAATGTCCGGGTTTTTTACCTCATTTCACTGACCGTCATTAATTCAACACTTTAAATGCAGCCACTGCCCACCGGCATTATTCTTTTTTTGTGATCAATATTTTATTGTCTTTTCAAACAAACAAAGAACAAGAGAAGCAACAGACATATCAATAATTTTACAATCTGAGAAAAAAGAAAAAGAAAACCAACAACAATAACCTTTATATGGTCATTCCTTTATATAATCTAAAATTTTGGAAGCAAAACATTGCCATGCATCAATGGTACTATGTTTAGCCTTGTTAATTCGTGCTACTGTACATTCACAAGTCACTATTTTAAGGAGACTATGAATCCAAAATGTTTTTGCACACATGTGCGGAGTATACCAGTTTTGTATGATTGCCTTCTTAGCAGCTGTAAAACCAGCAAACAACATTTTCTTTTTTAGTGTACTTATACAGAAATTAGAATCGTCATTGAGAAGACATAAACCAGGATTAGACACATAGTCAA
>JAZGTJ010001217.1:0-62393 GCA_036877575.1 Botia almorhae | reverse complement strand
GTATGTATAAACACTGTATGTGAATATCTGTATGTATAAACACTGTATGTGAATATCTGTATGTATAAACACTGTATGTGAATATCTGTATGTATAAACACTGGCGTTTGTGCACACAAATGCACTAGCGTTCAAACAACTCAAAAGTTAGTTAGTGCAACTTAAAGGCTTGGCACCAGGTGGCAGTAAAGAGCACAGAGCAGAGACATGACTGATAGGTAGAAGAGGGCAAATCCAGCCAGCTGGGAAGATGGGGCAGTGTGAAGAGTGGGAGGAGCCAGGGAGAGCAAGGCATCAACCAGCCTGAACACACAAGCAACCTCTCCATTCAACACATGCCCTGCTGAACACAAACTCTCCTGCACACAGTGCCAAGAACAGCAGGCAGATGAACAGCAGGATTGAACAGGATGTTGATGGTTTACAGGGTGAAGGCGATGGAGGGGGTAAGAAAGAGAGAGAGAGAAAGAGAGAGTTAGTGGTATTAGCTATTTAACACAGAGATGTTAAAAGGCAACAGCAAGAAATGGTTTTGACTGGGAAGTTGTTTTTTAAAATTGGGTTAGTGTAGGACAGGCAAATCTTGGGCCTGAAAAACATGCATATAAAAGCTTCAAGATTTAACTCCATAGATACCTGAGGAACTCCGATTCTGCGACACGCCTCCAGGAAGTTCTCCACATTCCGCCGGCACTTGGCCATTGTTAGTTTGGGCTGGAAAAAGAACAAAAAACAGATATATTTACATGCACACAGACACAGAACACACTAATAATATAAATGCTGTCAACAAAATTAACACTCCAGAAAACAAAACTGACAAAAATAGCTAAATACAATCACATACCACTGCTGGTGAGGGAACATGGATGCTGGGTATGGAGCGTGGCCGCACGTGATTGGCCAGATGGCACAACACCACCCCGTCAGTCAGAGCTGCCCCAAGATCAGTGGGCAGAGACACCTTCAGCCGACACTCAATATTCTACAAGAGAAATAAAACGTGTTTATAACCTCAAGATGAAGGGGGGGTTCTGTAGTGGTATGACGGACACACCCTTCTCAGTCGTTCTATCAGCTCCGCTTCCTCTCCTGTTGGGGGTGGACTTTGTGTGGCAGTGGTTTCCACATGGTCCACCTTCTGCACCACTGATTCTCCTGCAAACCACAAATGACATCACATTACATTAGTCCACAGTACAGTGTAATTACATGCTTAAGTGCTAAATAAAAGTAATGATCAACATGCTAAGAGCGCAACAGTGTGCAGTGCTGAAATGTGCACTGGGAAAAGCACATGGCACACACACTTATTTGATTGTGAAAAGTTCATGCATCATGTGTCACGCACGATGACATCACAAACTTCTCACCTGTTAAAAATGCAGCAATGGATGTGGTGAGAAACGTACCTTTTTTCTTTTCCTCTCGCTGATTTAGACGAAACAGGTAACTCTCGGGACGCTGGGTGGAGCTCTGCAAGGGGGACGGGGCAGAAGGGCTAGGGTAAGAGGGTGATTGTAGGGCTGGGGTACAAACAGGAAGTTGAGTCACAATGATGAACGATATCAAGGTTTGAACAGAAAAACAACAGTCAGATGAGAAGAGTCGATTTAAACAGGAGCGTACCGGTGGGCGACACTGAGGCATAATCTTCACCTTGCTACCGAGGAATTGATCATCAAGAATTAAAGAGAAAATAATAAAGAAAAATCAAGTCAGTTCATTAAAAAAGGACATTGATCATTGTAACACTGTGTCAATGGCAAACACTTACAGTGACTAATGGATGAGCCCATTTCTATATGATCGTGCTTACAGATTTCTGAGTTTTCACGGACTTAAAACAAGCATGCACATAAACACGCTGAAACGTTACACGGTGTACTGTGTTCTAATTAGCTGACAATCTGTGTTTTAATGCTGGGCGTGACTACAGCTGCAATGCTAGTGTACTGAAATCAGTAAGAAACATCTACAAGCTGCTTCTGTCTCTACAGATGAATTTTGGCAGATCATCAGCAGCAGGAGCGGCAGCAGCATGCAGCGCAGTACCTGCGGCATACAGGAGGGGGCGACAGCTAAAGCAGGAGACACACACTCATCCAGCGGCACAGCAGAGAGAGACTAGCCAGCAGAGAGGAAAGGGTTGAAATACAGTCTGAGAAAGGTTGAGTCAAGTAATTTATAGTTTATTACTGCAAATATTTCAAGAAGTACACAAGACCAGTAGCGCAAAAGAAAAAGTGGCCTGTGTCTGTGCTGTAACTTCAAATATGCTTAAAAAAGTTGATTAACTAAAAAAGGGAAATGGTTTCAAATGAAAGTGCAGTAATTGTAAATAACTGTATTTAAGGAGATTTACTCAAAAAACTGCAAGCAATGCTTGCCCAGGCAAAACTCACTTGTATAAACAAATGTGTGTTTGTGTGAATGTGTCACCTGTTTGTGAGGGTCTGGTCTCTTCTTTATTGTGTTGGTGTCTGTATCTACCTCAAATATCAGCACAGGCTCAGACTCACTCTAGCACACACACATCATGAGAGAGAGAGAGAGAGAGAGAAGGACAGGAGACAGGGAGAGGACAAAGCAGGCAGGCGTGTTAGAGATGCTAACAGCAGGTCTGAAACTAGCGCATGTTAGCAGGTTAACGCTCAAACAGTTCAGAAAAGGCCTTTCAGCAGTGAGAATCTTTAAGGAATGTTCCAGGTTAAGCTTTATGGACAACATCTGTGGCATGTTGTTGATATGTTTATGGTATAATTTTGTCTTCCGAAAATTCATGAAAACAAAAACCTCTTTACTGAGGCAGGACATACGTATTAAAAAGACGCTTTCTGTAAAGGCTGTAAACCTGGAAGTTCACGTCATGATTGTTAGAAGCTGTTTATTCTGAGACATGAGATGGAACACAGGATGAGAAGTGAATGTGATTGGCTGAGTCAGACTAGAGCCTGGAGTGCAGGACTGTGATTGGCTCTTACCATAAAGAGGGCAGAGTCATCTGTATGAGTGGAGAGTCTGGAGGGGTACAGTCTCTGTGACAATACACACACAAGACTTCAGCTAACAGAGGGTCACACACACACAGGGAGGAGAGTCTAATGGATGGTAAGGGGATAAATATGAAGAAATCTGAGGATGACAAGGATGAGGAAGAGACTCACCTCACTGTCTGTTGGGCTGAGCTTTGTAGGGCTCTGAGACGATTTATTCTGCCAATGCAAAGACAGAAATATTATTTTCCCATCATGTTGGCAATATTATTAGTTGTGGATGTGTGTGTATTTGTGGATGTGTGTGTATGTGTACCTTGACAAAGCTGATAACAGCGTCTCTCTGCACTGATCGTGTTTTCTGTCTCTCCTCTTCGTACCGCAGTGCTGCTAACTGAGCTTCTCGTCTCAATCTCTCCACACCAGAACCCGACGCCACAGTGGTGCTCCTCTATCAGTCACCCACACACACAGAGTAAGAACACAGTGCTGGTCTTCATTTACTCTACTGTACTAACAGTGATTCTCACCTGATGAGTGTGTGAAGACACATCTGACCCCGAACTGTAAAGAAACAACAACTGTTACTGACAAACACACCACAAAACTGCTTCTTCAGGTACAGTAGCAAAAACAGCCTGTCATGAAAAACTGAATCACTGTTCTTATGTAACTTTATATAAAACTATATGTAACACTATAACAGAACTTCAAAGTAAAACTACAGAGAGATACTACGGAGTGGTGATGTGTAACATTGGAACTGTTGTGTAAGTACCGGTTGTGTAAGGAGCTTTGGCGTCTTGGGTCATCGGTTCTGGATGGGCTGGTCTTCACTGGTGAGCCCTAACACACACACAATCAGTTTCTGGGATCAGACGCAATCAGACAGGTGTTGTCCAGAACTGATGTCACTAACACTCACTTCTCTGGTTATTCTTCTCTCAATGTAGGCCATGAACTGAGAGCTGAGGCTGACTGACTCCGCCCCTCTACGGCGCCGCCCATCTTCATCATCCTCCTCCGCTGTACAGCTGTCAATGAAATCTATCTGTTCAAGCTCTGATTCCACTACAGACAAAAAACAATGAAGAATCTTATTGGTAATTTATGGCAGCAACAGCATTAATAAAAGACATCAAGTAGAATACATGCATTTATTAAAAATTCAAACAATTCTTACATAATATAGTTCAGTCTACAGATAACTACTGTATAACTTAGTTTCTCCTAGTAATACAGAATGTGTGAACATATATTGAAAACTACTGGTTTTATAGATTTGTATTTCTTCATACATGTTCCGTTAGTGAGGTGAGCGCTCGCCCACAGTTCCTCTCTCTCTCGATCTCCTCTCTGTCTCTGCTCTTTGCTGATTTCTGACACTCTTATTGGCAGATCTGAAAACTCGTCTGAAGGCTGCCAGAAGACGGACAGAAATAGATTTGATTAAACAAATTTAATAAACACATAATGGAGAAATGTGGTCATTCTGGTGATCTGAAATACACTTGCCTCATTTCCAGACCACCTCTTGTCTCCACTGTCCACACTGTTAAAACCAGAATCCAGAGCTCCATACGGCCGAGCAGAATACAGCTCTTCCACACTGACAAGAGATGACTGACCAGTGAGAACATTTACAGAGAGACTCCAGAAGTTTTGTGATGATAAATCATTGTTTTTACAAAAACCAATAGAAAGGCCCCTAATAAAAGCATAAAAAATAAGTGAAATATAGACAATCCCTGTTAATGTTGCAGAAAAATACTAATATTTATAAACTGTGAACACATGAGCAAAGCCAGAATATACAACACGACTCTGATGAGTGAACACAAGGCTGCTCATCATCTCCTGCTGTCATCCTGTTCAACTACAGTCTCTCCCCATACCTTCATTCCAATCAATCCTCTCTCTCTCACTCTCTCTCTTATGTGGAGCATCTCCTGCTCTGTGTCCTCTGAGACACACAGATGATGAGCAGCAGTTCAGATGGAAGTGAGATCAACATTACAGTTGATTCCAGATCAGCTCAGCTGACAGAATGTTATGTAATGTACCTCACCTCAAATCACACTAAAACCATCTCAGATGTCACTGCATTAGATAACAACACACACCCGTGACATCCCGTGACACACACCACTTCATCACATGTCTCACACCTTTATTCAATCACTGTTAATGTGACTGCAGTGAATGCAGGTTTTGTAGTGCTTGTGTGTTCTCACCAGGAGCCGAAGGGCAGTGGTCTTCTGTCATATTCTGGAAGATCTGAAGATGCTTTACACACCTCCATGTTCAGATATTTAAATATATGAATCTTTCCCTTTATACAGATCTGCAACACACAGAGGAAAATCACCAAACACTGTCCTGAGCAGCAGGGTCATGACCTTCATTCTGCATTTCAAAGACTGACTTCATTTTTACTAATGACTCCGCCCTGTGCAGCACAGGTGTGTTACCTGTGCAAGTGTGTTACCTGTGCAGGTGGGCTCTGAAGTGGATTGTTGTCGAGAACGATGCTCTGCAGGTGTCGGAGGTTGCGGTAGCACACAGGAATCGACGTTACCTTGTTACAGGAGAAATCAAGCCGTACCAATGGCAGCTCGGCCAACTCTGCAAAACAGCCACACAGAAATGACACAAATGTCTAGAAGAAAATGTCACCAGTGTGAGTTAGGTGTGTGAGTGTCTAACCTGGCGGCAGGTGGACGAGATGGTTTTTGCGAATGTTGAGCTCACGCAGAGCTTCCAGCTGACCGATCTGAGGAGGAAGCGTCTGGATTTCATTACAGCTGACGTCCTTCAACAGAGAGAGAGAGGGAACTGATAAGTGACGTGCATGAGTGAGAGGAGGTGAAGATAAAACAGAGCTCAAGAGAACACTGGTCCAGCTGAGGATTACGCACCAGTTCAGTCAGCTGCCTGAGTTTGCCCAGATCCTCTGGCAGAGAGACCAGCTTGTTATTGCAGGCGATCAGAACTTTGAGAGGCAAACGGCACAGATGAGCAGGAAGAGTGGACAGCTGGTTTCGACTGCAGACAGAGAATCAGGAAACATTCAGAAACATCTGGACCCATAAAAGCTTCCCTGTGATGACTACAGGATTGTTACACTTTCAGATGAAAACACGAGTGGTTCTTGTCCCTGCCAAACACTCTCGCATGATGCTAGACTCTAATGGATGGTTGCCAAGATGCTGCTATGCTGACTGATTTTAGCATGTTGCTATGTGGTTGCTGAAACGTTCTAAAAAAGTCTAAATACTTCTGAAACGCCTGAGACCACGATTAATAATGCTTACATTTTTGTATGTCAATATAACAATAATAATGATTTTCATTATCAGCGATTTGAGGATGACAGATTTTGTTCTCAGAATGTTTTCTCAGACCTTCACTGTAAAAATATATACATTAAAATTACACACAATACTGTATATGTGAACAGTAATATTGTAGAAAAATTAATTGTGAGAAAAGTGAATTATGCAACTTGATCTCTTTAAAGGCAGTGTGAGTCTGTGTGTGATATTGTGCTGGTATTATTACCTGATGTTCAGGTAGGTGAGGGACTGCAGGTTTATCAGACTCTCCGGTAGAGAACGCAGACAGTTCTGATACACGTTCAAATTCTCCAGCGACACAAACATGCACACTTCAACCGGCAGCTCCATCAACCTGTTCCGTGACAGATCTGTAGCCAGACAATAAACAGACACACAGAGAAAGAGAGAGAGAGAATGAGAAACAGACTCTCTGCACACCTGTCTTTGGTTTGGTTCTGGACTCTGAGAGCTGTCTGTTCCTAAAACAACACTAAACAGTTCCAGAACCTCTACAACATCTGCTCCACTCTCCAGAGCAGTCTGACTAAATTGTGGAAGTGACAAATGGGGAAGGAACCACTTCTGTTAAATCAGCCAGTCGTACACTGTTATTATGCTAATAATCAGCCCAACACTGGCCAATTAATCAAATAGACAATTTATCAGTCTATCACTAGATTTGACAATAATATTTAAAAATATATATTTTTAAATAAGCTTTCCTGTAGCTCAGTGGTTAGAGCATGGCATTAACAACGCCAAGGTCATGGGTTCGATCCCAGGTATTGCACATACTCACAAACAATGTGTAGTATAACACAATGTAAGACACTTTGGATAAAAGCATCTGCCAAATGCATAAATGTAAATGATAATTATCATTTATCCATGTCAGCCCAAACTGCTGTATCATTACATCTTTGGATGCAACACCACACACACACCCGCGTGACCTCACTTCCTGTGTGGGTGTTTTGGAAAAGCCCCTCAGGCAGAGATGAGAACATGCTGGAGGATTCTTCAGGAAAACAAGGAAACAGCTATTGGACTCTTGTTACTCAGATCAGTGAGAACAACAGCCTGTTTGTGTCCATCTCTCTCTTCCTAAGAGATCTGCCTGTCACAGTGTGTACAGAACCTGTCTAGATGGCTGCATGAAACAAACAGAAGCAGATCTTGAGGAATCAGAACATCTCAAGCATGTAAACTGAACTGGCTTTGACTGCAATGGTAGCTTCCTCCCAGTCAGTTTAACACCATCTAAGGTTAGCTTGATTTGGACTAGTTAGAGATAAAGTGTGTGACGCACCATGATTAAGATCCTCTTTCAAAACATTCTGCTTTATATCTATAATGATTTAAATATCATCACATATACAAACACAATTTGATGCATACGTGCACACACACACACACACGTGCACACACACACACAGGCTTAAACGAGGAGCACAAACACTTATGATCAAAACCCCATGACCATCAAAAATAGACGACAGACTAACAGCAAGATGTGTGTTCATTTCTCTGCTCAGACATGAATGAAAGTGTCTGGTGAGTCCACACTGCTGCTCAACACTCAGTACAACATCAGACACAGACAGGACCTAATCACATCACACCCAGATCAGACTCGAGAGTCACACCCAGATCAGACTCGTCACACCCAGATCAGACTCGAGAGTCACACCCAGATCAGAGCTGCATGACAGGTCTGCTGTCTTATCTGATCACATGACTGATGATGCAGCTCAAGTTTGTTTTTGACTTTAACCAGCATCATGAGTGTGTGTGTGTGTACGGATGATTTTCCGATGCAAGCTGGATCTATTTTTGTCACTGCAGCTGTGCAGAGATCCGGGATAGAGAAGACAGGAAGTTCTGCTGAGTGTAATGTCTGCTTCCTACAGGGAACTCTACCTTACACCAGTGCACACACACATACACCAGTTCTGAGAACCTCACAGAGAACCTCACATCCAGATCACAATACAGCCCAGAATCAAAAGAAAACAAACACATTCATCATAAAGGAAATGAATATGTTTAACTGTATATAATAGTATTGTAATATTATTACAACATCATCATATTATGAGTATTATCAAGATCACAACAATAACATTTATGTATAACATACACATATATGACGCTATACTGTATTTTACTATACTGTACTACAATGTACACAATTGTCATAAAAACAGTATTACAAACTAACAATCTTACTGGCCTTCTTCTGATTAGTTTTTACTTCCTCAATACATTGTTCACAACATTCATCAGCTCAGAGACTGCAGGCTGGCTGCTGTCAGGTCTTCCTCCTATTTAAAACATCTCGCCAATCTTTTCTATATGACCAGAACAGATCTAACATATGCTGCACATCATGTTCATATGAACCTGACATGAATAAACTACATGCTTACATCTCTACAAACTCATCGCCACAATGTTCAGTTTTTACAGACTCAAATCAAAAGATTTTACCCTCAAACCTGCGAGTTTAGAACAGGATGTTTTAACTCGAACCACAAATATTCACCGAACAACTTCTCTCTGTTATTAGCACTGTTTAAAATAGATTATATAATGCCGTCTGGATTTTGTAGTTGTACTTAAACACTTTTTCATGTCAAGTCACTGTGCAACACACAACAGACATCTTCAACAACACAGCAAGCATCTAATTCCTCTGTGGATGTGTGTGAGAACTCAGGGGACACGCCAGCATGTGTTTATGTGGTCAGTGTGATGCAGAAGTTTACTGCAGGAAACTTCACATGCCTGCTTATATAAGACCTGGAGGACAAGAGCTCTGATTAAAACACACACACAGCTCGTCTGCAGCATTTTCAGCAGTGTAACCACAAGAGAGCTCCTGCAGCACATCACAGTCCCCAGACACCTGACCAGTAGCTCTGATCATCTAACAACTGATGAATACAGCAAACAGTCCTACAAAAATAAGCTTCAGAACATCAGCCCCATATTAAATGGGCTTCATGATGAGACATGAATGAGATCTCAATAAGACCACGATCACAGAACAGCTCCTTCAGAAAACATCTGAAACATCGGTCTGTTTCTGTGAATGACTGTAAAGACAACACAACACTAAAGAAATGAGTGCAGTGTGTGTGCGTGTGTGTGCGTGTGTGTGTGTGTGTTCTCAGCTAAACCCCAATAACTCAATCAAACAAGAACAACACAAAATCTATTCACAGACATTTTTTACTTCAATCATTATCTTGGCAGATACTTTATGAAGAAAGTTCACAGCGTGTTTCTTATGACAGCTAATGAAAACAAACAGCATGAATTTATAAAGGGAAGTATGAAACTGTGTCATTTAACATGAAGTGAGGATAATTTTGTTGACTTCCACACTTCTCTTTGTTGGAATGTCTGAAAGTGTCAAACACTACAGCATTTGGTACGTTCTCAGACCAACACAGATAGAGCCGATGACATCATAAATGAGGTCTAATATCACCTCACATCCTGTGAATGCTCTAAACCACAGCTGCTTCCATTTTAATTGTTTATTATGATTAATAAACAAATCATTTTAATGACACAAATACAAATTCCTGAGCACAGGTGGAGCATATAAATTGGTGACTTACTAAAATTACTGTTCATTTACAGGTTTAGGGCTGTTCAAATGTTAGTAATTATAATAGGGAAAGAATATAAAAACGCCTCCACAGAAATCTTTTAATCACAGGTTACCATTCAATACAGTGACAAAATGATATTAGACCTTAAATGACAACACAAAACATTATCATAACAGTACTACTGTATATTTATAACACCAGCAGATGTCTGTTTTTCTAACTGTACATTCAATTCATTTTTTATTAAGGATGATGTAAACAAAAACACAAAATGTTAATATTTATCATCTTTGCAGTCAGAATCAAGAGTCAATATAAAACGTATATATATACGTATATAAAAAGTGTCACCCCACAACGACCACGCTACAAACTCATAAAGAGTCCGGCAGAAACAGTTACAGCACACAGTCTATCATTTGCAAACCACAACAAATATTCTGTTTCAGAAATACAAACATTCTTGTTCCTTCGTGTTTCATACGTTCTCGCAGTCTATATTTTGGTGAACTGGCTTTGCATGAGACTGCTGTGCATATCCCAGCATGCACTGCTCAGATGATCAATATTGACACAGACAGCTTTAATACAAGACCATGTGTGTGCTCCCCATCAGAGCTGCAGACCTGCACTACAATACGATCAATTTGCTGCACACGGCAGACGCATCCTGACCATGAAAATGCAACTGATGCTTATGCGAGGCTTGCTGCTATGGGGCTTGTGTTGTAAGTGTTGTAGGTGGTTGTCAAGCAGTTGCTATTAGCACATTGCTATGCAGTCGCTAGGGTGTTTTAAGCAGTCAAAAGAGCCCAACCCAAGCTTTAATAGTATTATGGTCTGAGATATTTCTGTGATGATATGTCCAATGAGTTACACACTTTAGTTGAATACTACAGGTCAGATGTGTGTTTAAACCTCATCATAAATATGAGCAATAATAACAATGATTAATCACTAATAACTTCTGCAATAAAGGACAAACCCACTGCTGTGTTACATTAAACCTCATCCTGCATCTTTCATTCACAATGATTTTTTATCATATATATGATGTGTCAGCCTATTACAAACTTAAGACCACATGCAACTTCATGCATTTTGCACAAAACTGAAATCCGCTATGAGAAAACGTGTGATCAGTGTTGCTTTAAATGTCATAGCAGTATTTTCTGTAATTCTCCACATAGTTTCGACAACAATCCACTCATATAACTGCATGTCATCATTAACAGACTTGTCATTTCTGCATGACTTACAATCATGTAAGTCTGTCATGTCATGTCTGTCAGACAGACATTTCCACAGCCTGCCTGGTTTTCATCTACACGCTATGATCATGCGACTCATGTAAAGGGTTTCTCTGACTCTCTTCCACGGACACATGTAGCAGAACTCTGGTACAGAACCTGCTGCTCTTCTGTTTGTGCTTCCGGCAATGACATCAAACACTCAAGTCCAAACACGTCTGCAAGATCCTGAAGTCTCATATAAACCCTCATTCCTGCACCAGCATGTGCAGGTAAGCAAGCCACTGCACAGCTTTCTAGATAGTAGTTTGATTACAGCCAGTTAGTTTTAATAGCACTTAACTAGTCAGTAAACATGAGTGTAACACATGACAGTTATGTAGAACAGTGAGGAACTGTCAACACTGTACTCAAACACTGTAAACATGCACTTGAAAAGACACAACACATTCATCACAGTTATGATTGATGTGTATTGTTATTAAACCCCTTGACTAAGATCTTACACAGCCTTTACTTAACTTCTTACCCAAGACCACACAATCTACATGAAGATCAAACCCTTCACTGGATTGACATCACAATCAAAAATAATTAAACACCTAATCATTATGAAACTTCTTAATGGGGTTTTTATAGTGTAACACATGATGACCAGCACGTGACTCCACAACGATCAAACCCATAATAACATGACAAATCCTCTTAACCTGATCAACTTCTCACAGACATGACTGTGCATGATCAGATCCCACTCAACATGATCAAACCAATATAAACAATGTTTAAAATATTGATCAAGCCCCACACCACTATATGATGATCAAACCTCACCGAGTCAGTTTGACAGATACACTGACCCGTTTCATTACATTAGCTCCAGTTTTAACTCGGCCTCGGCCTGAAAAGTTAGTGAGTTAATCTAAACTTGACCCAAACTCGTTTCTGAGGCTGTAACATTTATATTTAGTGCTAATCACTGACGGTTCATATGATGTAAACCCAGAACCGAACAACACACACCCGTGTTTACACCCGTACACAACCCCAAACACACACAAACAACTAGAGCCCAAACTAGTGTCAAACTCGACCGCTGGACTGTCAGCGCAGCTTTCGGTTCGGTTAAACGTTTAAGTGGGTCAGTAAAGACGGGTTTGGCACGGTACCGGCCCGGGTGGTGTCGGTCAGGTCGTGTACGGCGGCGCTCCTCGGGAACTCCTTCAGCTTCCTGCCGCTCAGGTTCAACACTCCAGTGGCCGCCGCCTCGTCCAGCGACCGGTCCAGCGAGCGGTTCCAGGACGCGGGTCCGGGAGCGTTAGATGATCCATGATGGCCGGTGACAGCCGCCGTGGTACCGGTGGGATGACCCATAGTGAAAGAGGGCACGGCGCATTCCGCGGAGAGCAACACCGAGGCCGCCATTACACAGCAAACACTCCCGCTGGATCCTCACGGGCCCCACACGAGCGGTGAGAGTGACAGTGCGCATGCGCGGACGCGCAGAGGACAGACCAAACATAGAGATTCTCTATCAACGTGTCCGAAAACAAAACGTTAAATTACGATTAAACGAATATAATCGGAAACATTAAAGGAAGAACAGATTCAATTACGTAAAGAATAAAGAGAAGTAGATAAAAATCAGTTGAAATATTTCCGTTGTTTTAAATGATGTTTGTTTGCCGATTTCTGTTACTTTTTGTGCTTTTGGAATATGAGTAGTTGACTTATAGATCCCTTTTAACTACTTGAGGATTTATGTTAAAATGCATACATTAAATATTTACATTTTCTTAAAACGTGTGTAGATATGGTGTCTGATTAACATTTTAAAACTTTTCCATTTTTTATCACCTTTACTTCAGTAAATACATATAGACCCACAAAGATGTCTATACACATCTGTACACGTTGTACACATAATATGGAATAAGCCTAATAGATTAAGTTATACTTAAATTCAAATTTGAAGTTGTTTATAATGACCCTGTGTTGAATAAATTATAAGTGTTGCGACGCTGCCCTCTAGTGGACAATTGACGCACGTTCAACACGTTCCAGCATTTTGTTTGACGCCCTTCAGGAGTTTTGTCTCTTATTCATTTCCCTTTATTAAAACGCATTCATTGGACACGAAACACATCTATAGTGTGGGAGAAGTGTCTTCATTACTAAATGTTTTCCGGTTTGGATTCCACGTCCACATTTTCTATGTGCTTTAATGCTGTATGAGTTTTGCCATTTATTTAGTGCAAACGACACTGTTGTGTAAGAGATTCAAGAACACGTTAAAATATTTCAACAAAAACAAAACACTCAAATGAGAAAGTAAATTTTATTTCATCTGTCATGTCTATACACAGTAAATGTGTACCTTCATTTCTTTGGACAAACAGTCAAAGAACACACATTCAGCTCTGATGGTAGCTGCAAAAGGTGCATAATACAAAATACAATTAACATTTATACCGAACTGGTCCAAAACCTACAAAGAAGATATCAATGGTGCATTTCTTGTAAACAAACGGAAAGCAATTCTTAACAGTCATCTGTAATCTTGAGATTATCGCCTTGGTCATGGATTCAGCAGCAACAGCAGATCAAAAGTCTCATACTGGAATGTACTGAATATGTTCCTCCAGTTCCTCCAGAAGAAAGGAAGGTCAGGAGAGAAGATCTGCAAGGAATAGTGTTCCGGACCCTTCACATGCCCATCCTGATGCTCTGAATGATCTGGAATATCGCTGTCATGAGATAACAGAAGTCACATTAGAACAACGTTCTGATCAGCTGCTCAAATCTGTGAACACTGTTCTAATCTGGCCACACGTGTTCAACACTACACCCTGATGTCACCAGCAAACAAACAGTACATATTCATATTCAAATATTCATTAAATAATGAAAGATTAATGAAATGAGGTTTCAAACAAACACTTAACTACATTGTGTTTGAAGAACTTAAATTTCACTTAATGGAAAAATATTAAAAGATCAAAGTCTGAAATCTGAGCACAGCATACATGCACTTTGTCTCTTTAAACACAGAGTTCTGAAAGAAGGCTTATGTTTGACAGCCTCACTGCTTCAAATGTGTTTCATTGAATAAAACAATCACATTAATACAACACACATTAATTTAATAAGAAAAAAAAGAACAAAAGTGGATGTATTTTGTGTTGTAAATTCACCTGATCCACATACTACAAAGACGAACAGGGCAAGAAGCCACGGTCCAACTACTGCCTTCTCTTCCTGAGCCAATCTCTGTTAAAACATGTTGACATGAACATAATGAGACAACAAAATAATTAATGTACTCCAGTAGATTTAAAACTTCAAGTTAACAAGCAACGCAGGCTATAAACAGCTGTACAGTGCTATTACATCAATAAAAGAATAAAGTTCACCTACAAAACAAAGACAACAACTCTTATTTACTCGTACATATGCACGAAACTGTGGATGTAAATTCAGCAGTGGATGGTGAGATTTACCGTGGATTTGGCCACATTGCCCCGCTGTGTGATGTTCTTGCTGTGTTTCTCATTTGCCATGCGAATTCTCTGTTTGGCCACCATCTCTCCCTCTTAACCCAAATGCTTACAGAAAGAAAATTCAAAGTGAAGGACTTGAGGTCCAGAAAGCTGCTGAGATCAGTTGACGTGTGATACTGATGTACTCGTTTAAGTCTACGTGTGCATACGAGAGACTTCACTCCACCCACGATACGTGGACACAAACTCCACGAGCAGATCGACTTGTGCCATACTCAGCAAATCCCGGCACTGATGGCCCGGAAGTTGTTTAGGGACGTCGAATATAAACAATTGTTCTTTTATTTTAGCTATCCACTGTAAATTTCCATGCATTTGCTATTAAATATTCTTAGTGTATATTCGATTATATATTATGGTTTGAAAACGCCGCTGGTGTGTAAAAGACGGCGTTGTCACGTGATATGTGTTACTTTTCTAAACGCAAATAATAATAATGATCCAACCACACACGTTTGTGGTATTGTTGTGTAGAATTTTGTTGTAGTATTGTATTTCAGAAATTAATTCTTAAAACTAATATATTTATTATTTAAGTGTACAAATATCTCCAGTGAAAAGTAAACGATCTTGGAATATGTCATTTTCTAAGCCGCCGAGCGCCTCTAGAGGAGGTTTATGATTAACATGAACACAGTTAAGAGCGTTTGATCCACAATGAATCAAGATGTCTGCGCTATCAGCTGAAACCTTTTTAAAATGCCCATTCAGGGAAATAGCATCGTTTTACTCATCAGTGCTTGAGTCTGTCATAGCAACAGAAACAACAGAATCACAAACCAAGTGATCATGAAAAACATTTGATGTAGCAGTATTTTTGATTGACAATTGGCTATAGGGATTTTATTCTGACATTCTACACGTCCAAACTCTGACGTAATCGAAAGGGGACGTAGGCGTGGAATACTGTGACGCGAAACATTGACGAACTTCCTTTTCAAAATGGCGCCCCCCATTCCTCATTTAGCAGGTAAGTTGGTGCTTTGAAAGTGTTTTTATGCTCACTGTAAGAAGCAGAAGCGTAAATATGAAGATTTAATAAATGATCGCACGCATGTTGTTACTTAAGAAACTTGTCATTTATTCTCAGGGTGTCAGTCTGCCAGCATGTGCACGTATGAACAGCCAGTCAGTAATCTGTCACATGCGCAAAATGATCATGTATTGCAAATTCATAATATTTGAACAAATGTAACGTCTATAAACATGTGCACACATATGCAAATATCAAACATTTAAAAGTCACGGTAATATTTAGGTAATGTCGGGTAATAATATTTGATGGTTACCGACATTGATAAATGAATAAGTTAAACTGTTATTGTACTCACTCGGGTTAGGGGCCTTTAACTTCTCATGAAGCTTTCAAACTAGATCTCTCTATCTGAGAAGGGCAGCAATTTCCCAGCAACATCATTGAGAACCATGTACCAACCCTGTCCAGTGGCCCAGCATTCAGAACACCCTAACTTCAAATCTCTTTTCAAACTGCCCTAGAATTCAAACTACATAAAGCCTAACTAACCTTTGAAAGTTTTTCCAACAAAGTTTTTTGAAGTCAGCGTTCAGAGTTTGTCCTGACCATCGTTTCTGTGCTAGTTTTAACTAAGTATTTCATTGAAAACAGTCCGAGGGTCAGATGGCTCTTTGCTGTTGTGTGGACCTCCGAGCTGCCAGGAAAGCTCTGCATTTAAGAGGCGAGTTACTGCACATACTGCATGGAGAAAGATTTGAACCTTCTGTTATCTGTATTAACACTAAGTGTTTCATTGATGTCAGGGATGACCTGCAGGCCAAACACATGGTGTTCAGCAGGGATGGCTCTCTGTTTGGTTGGTGCAATGGCTCACAGTACGTATGATGACTGAGTTGTGTAGTTCTCTGTAGTCAGGACTGATATAGAGTTACTCATATGTTCACTGTGTATTTGACAGGGTCAGTGTGGTGAAAGTTCCCTCTGGTGAATTGGTGAAGTCCTTCAATTTACCCAAAACAGCTGTGCTGGAATTCTCAACGCTAAATAACATTTTGGTCACCTGGCAGCAATATACTAGTAAGAACCTTTGATACATATTCTTGTGCTGTTCTATTATAAAGAACAGTATAAAATAGTATATACACCACATATATACTACAGAATATACTATATATACTAACCACCCAGAACACACTAGCATCATGTCAATGGGCTTTACATGGGCAAACAAGTCCAGATGTTTATTGGGATCCTGCAAAATGATTCTCAGTTGTGGTCGACTGTCCAGACTGCAGTCCCCATCATTGTGTTTCTGTGTTTGTCAGAAACGCAGGAGAATCCTCAAGGAGATCCAAACCTGCAGCTGTGGGACCTACAGACAGGTGCCCTCATCAAAGCCTTCTATCAGAAGAAGATTTCTGGCTGGTAAGTGAATGTTAATCTTCACAACATCAATGATGAAGTGATGATCTTTTTACTGTTATATTGATTTTCTCACTGTAACTGAATGTCAAACATGTTCTGCGTGTGTATTTGGTTCATATTTTTACAGGTGTCCAAGCTGGGCAGATGATGAAAGTGTTGCTGTTAGAAACGTTAATAATGAACTTCACTTCTTTGAGAACAACAACTTTGGTAACAACATTTATAATATTATGATTTAAAGTTGCAGTGTGTGTCATTTTTGTTGTTCAAATATTTTCTTCAATCACAGTTTAACATGCAGAAAAAAGTTTCTAGTACAGTATGTTAACATGAGTTTGAAACTCGGCAGGATCATGCTTGCAAACCCTTTATTTTCCATATTTGTTACAAATCTGTTTTGTAACAAATGTGTCAAACAAATTAATTTACAAAACAACTAGTTTAGTGTAAAGTACTTTGCTGTGTGGCATTTTAAGATGTTTGTTTGAAATGTTTGGTTTGTGTTTTGTGGTGTAGAAACGATTGCTAACAAACTTCACCTTCAGAAGGTGTCAGAGTTTGCTTTGTCTCCCGGGTCTCAGCCCAGCAAGGTATCAGAATTAATCCGAAAAAACTCTCTGCAGTACCACTGAATGTGAGGAGTGTGTATTAATACTGATGCTGGTTTTTGTTGTTGAAGGTTGCCGTTTATGTTCCTGGGAGTAAAGGATCTCCCTCTTTTGTGCGACTGTATCAATATCCCAATTTCGGTGGTCCAACTTCTGCTCTAGCCAACAAAAGCTTCTTCAAAGCAGATAAAGTGATGATGTTGTGGAACAATAAAGGTACATTATCACCAACCCTAACAAACATCATGATGAACATTCAGATCAGCTGATAACAGAAGGTTCATGTTGTCAGTGAATTTAATATTTTTCATCTTCTCTTGAAGCCACTGCAGTTCTAGTGACGGCCAGCACTGAGGTTGATAAGACTGGAGCGTCTTATTATGGAGAACAGACGTTACATTATGTTGCTACTAATGGAGAGAGTGCTGTAGTACAGTTACGTAAGTATTATCACTCTAGTTAGTTAATCATTCTTCACTGTAATCAGACATCATTCAGTTTGAAGAACTTTCAGATGAGTGGTATGTGTATAATATTGGTCATTTGTCTCGCATTTGCAAACAGAACTGAAAAGGAAAAACCTTTAAAAAAACACTTTAAGACAATAGCAGTTTTTGGTATATTTACACTTGCGTAATGAGGGTCTGAATAAATGAAGAATATGATCCATTTACTGACTTGTTTTTCTCTTCACTTGTACAGCAAAGAACGGACCCATATATGATGTGTGCTGGAGTCCCAACTCCTCCGAGTTCTGTGTGGTTTATGGGTTTATGCCGGCCAAGGCTACGATCTTTAACCAGAAGTGTGAGTCTGTGTTTGACTTTGGCACGGGTCCCCGTAATGCAGCTTTCTACAGCCCCCAGGGCCACATCCTGGTTCTCGCAGGCTTTGGGAACCTCAGAGGCCAGATGGATGTTTGGGATGTGAAGAAATACAGGCAGGTGTCTAAACCCCAGGCTGAAGATACCACACATTTCTCCTGGTGTCCTGACGGGGAGCACATAGTGACGGCCACCTGCTCTCCCAGACTGAGGGTCAGCAATGGATACAAGATCTGGCACTACACCGGCACAGTGTTGTACAAGCATGAGATGCCGTCCAATAAGGAGCTTTGGGAGGTGTTGTGGCAACCCTTCCCAGCTGGAACGTTCCCAGAGAAGGCCGTGAAGTATCAAGCACTGCCAAGTGAGCTGGGCAGTACTGAAGCCAAACCTGCCCAGGCGTATCGCCCACCTGCTCTCCGTAACAAACCCCAGACAGCCAGCTCCAAACTGGTGAGTTTAAGTCTTTTGATGATGAGCAGAGATCTGTGAGCACAGATCATCTCAATCATGTGTCTGTTCAAGCATGAAGAGGAGCCGCCTCAGAACATGAAGTCTGGTGCTGCTGGAGAGAAGCAGATGTCTAAAGCTGCTTTGAAAAACCAGAAGAAGAGAGAAGCAAAGAAAGCAGCCAAGCAGGCAAGTGACAGAGTTGAGTTTGTTTTTAATTAGAGCTAAATGACTTTACTGCATCTGTTGCTGGTTCTTTGCAGTTGTTTTTGTTCACGGCAAACATTCTGTTTTTAGATTTGTGAACAAATGAAGAAGATCTTACACTTTTAAATGAATTCTGTGGATCTCACTCATTCTCACTCACTTCTCACTGGTATTTGTTTAATACAGGAAAGCAAGTCAGATGAATCCCCGCCTCCAGCATCAGACTCCGCCCCTGCTGTTCCTGCTCCTGTGATCTCTGGCCACGGAGACCCTGAAACTGACAAAAAGATCAAAAATGTAAAAAAGGTAAAAAATTAAATCTTATCATTTTGTAACCTGGTTATGTAAAATCATACAGAGAAAATAGTGTTTGTGGGAACACACCCTGACTTCCTGTTTGACTCTGTAACATTGTAACATGATTTGATATCTGCTTGACAGAAACTTAAAGCCATTGATGAACTGAAGGAACAGCAAGCAGCCGGCAAAGTGATGCAGAAAAATCAGGTACTGAAGTTATTAAAATGATCATCATTTATCATAGACAGTCATTAATATCTTAGCAGATGTTATATCATTTTGAAACTGTGACTACACAGGAATTATCTGCATGGTCTTTTGTTATTTAGACTAAAATAATATTTTACTTTGTCTGAGAGAGGTGCTGCTATTTTCCTGCTGTAGAAATTACAGTTTGGGCCTTAAATTGACTCATTAAAGTGCTTTTAATTGTATTTTTTGTACAGCTTGAAAAGATTCAAAAGGAGGCCCAGCTGTTGAAGGAGCTTGAAGATCTTGAATTGGGAGTGTAAACATGTTTGACCAGCTTTTTAAATCGGTCCTCACTTTTCAAACCATGCTTTGTCATACTGTCATAATACATATAGGAGAAGCAATGGAGATGGAGTTTATCATAAACCACCCACCATTATCAAATAAGAGCCTGTCCTGCCTCTTATAATATGCCTGATATAATGCCCCAATCTTTAAAAGCAATATTGCTATGCAATGTAATGTACAGCACAAGAGAACATCAGTGACGTCACAAAACACAAAAATAAAGACCAATTGAAACAAAAACTGCGTGACCTTTATTTTGTCGACCGGCGACCCGGATGTAGTCATTCATTCCCCTGTGTGAGAGTAAAACAGTCGCTAATTTTAAACATAAACGCAGCTGAATTTATTACCTAATAAACCTGCCCGGACGAACTACAGCCAGCAGATCAATCAGGTCTGATGTGCGCATGTTTTAATACATGGAGAGTTTAATCTGTACAGTGATTTATGAGTGTTTAAATGTGAAATCTAGATGAGCCAGTGAGACGGTTTATATGATTATATTACATGCGCGTGTTTATTTTTAATTCAGTGTCTTTAGTTTAACAGCTGTTTAACTAACCCCAGATACTTGTGTTTATTTAACACGTTTAAGGAGTTGTATACTTCAGCATTTAGCGATTCAGCTGTTTCAGGACACGGGCGATGTTTTTGTCGTGATCAACTCACAGTTATGACACTGTTCGGTCCTATTCTATCATTTATCTGTCAGATTAAATCTGGATGATATATTCAGTTAAAGGAACAAAGACCTTTTAGAACAGGCTCGTTAGACTTCTGCCTGACTCTTGTTTGCATCGGTAAATGTGTGTCTTTGTGTTATTATACGTGTAGCCTTAACTGTTCAAGCTTTAATGGTTGCTGATCGCAGATCTCCAGCAGCTCTCACGCTGATTTAAAAACATCAGGATTACGTCTCTAATACTTCACTCAGTAATTCATGATCAGTTTTAGTAATGGTTATGTGAAGTGTAATGTCCTAACACTACATAAATCATGGTTTTCTAAAAAAGTGATAAACATCATTATTGATGGTATCATTCAGCAACACTCATAAACATCAATGTGTGGTTCATTATTAAAGCTCTGGACAGCTGGGCATAAACATTGAAAATCTGAGGCAGACCTTCACCATGTAAGTTGACTACAGATTTACAGTTGACAGCCTGTTTCTATACTGTAATTTATGTATTTAAATCTAGATTTTCTAGATTTTTATTTTATATTCTTAGACTCTGGTGTATTTGAATGGACACATTTCCCAAAGGTATACAGGTAGAGTTGGTCTTCATTGACCCTGAATATTGAATTAAAAGACTGAATTGATTGGAGAGGGAAGCAGCATTTGGTTCATCTCCGGTTTGTTTTTGATTTGTTCAGTAAGACCAAATCAGCCCATCAGAGGTTCCATCATGCCCGTGAAAAAGAAAAGAAAGTGTTCTGGTTCAGAAGATCCCAATATCAGAAAGTGTAAAATCACCAGGTTAAACTTTCTTTTTATTTTGCTTCTTTCTCTCACAATTATGTTCAACAATAGCAGTGTTCTTTCTAAAAAAGTTGTCTAAATTCCAGTTACTGCAGGACACAAACTCCAGGACGGTCGCTAAACCCAGAGGATCAGTTCTCTAGCAAAAAATCTCTCGCCTGGTTTTATGAATATGCAGGTATGTGATCCTTTTTTTATGTCAATGAAAGTGCACTTATTTCAGGTTTGAGTTATTTGTTTTTGTTGTGATTTTAAATGTGTCCAGGGTCAGATGATGTGGTTGGTCCTGAGGGCATGGAGAAGTTTTGTGAGGACATTGGTGTAGAGCCAGAAAATGTAAGCATGATTATTCTTACATTTACATTTATGCATTTGGCAGACGCTTTTATCCAAAGCGACTTACATTGCATTATACTATACATTGTTTCTGAGTATGTGCAATCCCTGGGATCGAACCCATGACCTTGGCGTTATTAACACCATGCTCTAACCACTGAGCTACAGGAAAGCTTACTTCTTAATCTTACTTCATGTTTCTATTTATTGTTATTATAATCACCTGAAATAACTTACACTGTCTGTTTGTGACTTTATAGATTGTAATGTTAGTTTTAGCCTGGAAACTAGAAGCAACAAATATGGGATTTTTCACAAAAGAAGAGTGGCTGAAAGGGATGACATCACTACAGTAAGATCTCTGTATCATGACACATTGTAGATTTCACATGTGATTAAATCTTAGTATATGAACATGTTTAATGGTTCTGCATGTCTACAGGTGTGACTGTACAGAGAGATTACAAGGCAAACTGGATTATTTGCGTTCTCAGCTGAATGACTCTGTTATATTTAAGAGTATTTACAGATATGCGTTTGACTTTGCCAGGGTAAGAGACTTGTTTTAAACTAGTATCTTGTAGCAAGTCTTTACGACATGTTGATGTCTGAACACATGGTTTTCTCTGTGTAGGATAAAGATCAGCGCAGTCTTGACATGGACACGGCAAAATCCATGTTGGCGCTTTTGCTGGGAAGGACGTGGCCGCTGTTTCCTTTGTTCCACCAGTTTCTGGAGGTCTGTCTTTTCTCCTTAGACTTTTGTAATTCAAGAGATAATGCCCTCAAAAGCCACAACCCTGTCATCTGTAGCAGTTTTACCCCTCATTATTGTGAACTACCCCTTTAACACAGAGATTATTAGTATCTCTTTTATGATCATCTTCATGAAGGTGCTGTGACTTATCTTTCCTCATTTTCTTCACCTCTAGCAATCAAAGTATAAAGTCATGAACAAGGACCAGTGGTACAATGTTTTGGAATTCAGCCGTACAGTCAACACAGACCTCAGCAACTATGATGAAGATGGAGCCTGTAAGTTTGAATTTCCGGTCATGTGTCTCTTTGGCATTAACCTGTAGTTTGATTGATGCTGTCTGGTGTCACTGCAGGGCCCGTGATGCTGGATGAGTTTGTGGAGTGGCACAAACTCAGAACTCCATTATAGCACAACAGAACAAATCACAACAGAAGAGCTGCACCAGAGTGTGAAGCACAGCAGAGCTTGTTATTTTCTCCTGTGTGCTTCAGACTGCAAAACTCTGAAAGACTGCTGACCTCAACACTTTTAATGCTGAACAAAGATCATCAGCCCACAGACTTTTACAGTGTTACTAAGAAAAAAGGAGAAAATCTTAAAGTATTCACACAATAAATAAAAGGGGAAATATTTTTCATATTCTTGCAACTGTTGTATTGTCAGTGTTGTATGATTTTTTTTTGTGAAAAGAGAGACGGTCTGTTTGTAAATTTTTTTTTGAATCTTTATTTATAGTGTTTTAAGAAGCAAATAAATAAAGCAGTTGTATGTAAATAGATTTTTCTTCTGGTTTGAGGTACTGCACTGTTGAGAGAATACTGCAGCAAGAAAGCTGCGATTTTTCAACAGTCCAAATGAAGCTGACTGTGTTTACACAACTAATTATTAAAGATAATAGGAAGTTTGTTACATCCCAAATATATGCATACAAATTACTACTGTTAAACAGTAGTATAGGTTAAACAGGTAATATACTTATTTAATGGAGTTTTAAGCAGCCAATGCTGATACCAATACACAGAGAACAGAGTGCCAATAAACATTACAGTTTAATGAATAACTTGATGAACAGACGACGTACACAAGAATGTTATTAATAATGTGAGTAGATTTTAGAGCAAATCACTTGATGGCCAGTTAATCCCAAAATGGCCAAACACTGGACAATGAACTGTCAATGACAGTAATATTTATAATATTATATTCTGAATATTTAGAATATTTATATTCTGTTTCATCTCTGTGTTCTTGTGAATTATTTGATGTTTTTATCTATTGTTCAGGCAGCAGTTTTCAATGTAGCTGACCAGCAGTTGATTCTTGGACTGGGTTGAAGTCTGAAGATTCGGCTTGTTTCATAATAGCATTGAGTCGAGTCAGTGACAGTGTTCTCAGTTTTGGCCTGAACTCATCTTCACCTTTGACCTCAGAGTCTTTTAGGTGACTGTACGGATTGCCTTCCTCATCGTAATTGTATACTTTAATCACTCGAGACTTTTTCTTTGGATGTGGACTAAGTGCTGATTCTATTTCTTGGTTTTGCCCTTCACGACTTTGAAATTTGTTTGATTCGTCCTTCTCGTCCTCTTCAATTTTACTTCCTGTGGCATTTACATTGCCAACACTCCCAGTTTCCTGATCAACTATATCTTGGTTCACCTGGTTTGCCCCTATGTTCACAGTATCTTCTCCAGTATGCAGGTTTTTCTGAAAGAACACTGTTTCAGATTGAGGTGGTTGTGTATTTGTGTCGGGCTGTAAATGGTTTTCATCAGAGAGATTGCTGTTCCTGTGAGGCATGAGGCTTCTCGCCATTTGTAGACATTTTATCACGTAGGATCTACCACACGCGCCAAGTGTGAAGGCCACAAAAAAGGTCACGATAACTGACGATGTCACAGCTGCTATAAAATGGCCGTCTGACACAGTGTTGTCATAAACCTCTCTGGTCTTTCTCCAGCGTTTTGTGATGTTGGAATTTAAGCCCATTACATGAACCCTGTATGGAAAGATCATTCTGACAGTTTCATCCTGACAGATACAGATATAAAGACCATCATGGCTGGAGGTGACCTTTGAAATCCTCAAACTTCCATTGCAGGTTTTCACTGGATCTTTGTTTTGGAAATTGCAGCCTTGAAACGATCCAAAAGGTGTCTGCCACACATATCCCAGCTCTGAAGAATGAAGTGTTGAGCACATTTACATAAACATTATTATACAGTTCATTCTGTAAACACAAACCAGTTTCAATAGATTTCAGTAGAAACGAATGTCTTATCTCTGCAGCTTACCCTCGTGCTCTTCATCTGTGCAGTGAAGCTCCAGAGTTTGTCCTGGATAACTGTGTACTGTATTTGTATGTTGTACCTGTAGAGGGTTTGTTTGACCTCTTAGTGTCTGCAGCAACAGTTGGCTGTTTTCTTTAATATGACTGTATGCTGCAGTTCTGTGTATGTAACCACTGACACACAGAGAGATGCAGAGCAGAATCACATTCAGCAGAGAAACAAACTCCATAGTTCCTACAGAAAGATAAAATGCAGTTATTTATGAAGTAATCCTGACTACAGTAATTACATATTAAATATCCGGGTGAAAGAATGATATATTTATGCGGAGTGAGTCAGAAACATTTTGTGGTTACTTGGCACATTTATATATCCAATAAAAAGACAAATTGCCACAGCCGTACACTAAATAGCAAAATATCAAAACAAACAAATGATGCAAGACCTTTTCTCAGAACAGGATTTTTGGGGTCACTGTACACAAAACACAAACAAAAGCTCAAGTCTGTAAGTGTCATAAAAGCCATCAAGATTTCTATCTTAATATTAGTTTATATAAACTGAGATATCTGATATATCACATGGAAATCAATCAGGCAGATACTCACAGAATAACGCGTGTAGTACGAGCTGTTGAGTCTGAAACAGGAGTAAAGTACAGTTCTCACATGACACCTTTCATTTCATCTCCAGCTGGATGTTTAAAGATTAACATTTTTCTCATCCAAACTGGACAGGATGTCACGTGACTGTCAGATCTTAGCTGATGTTGTAATTGCTCACATATATGCCATTGCATTATATTTATGCAGCTCATCATACAAAAGCTGGCCATTAATCAGACTGGAAGATTTGACTGTTATTTAATATCATTTAACAGCATACGACTGCAAATAAATACATCAGCCAGTATAAATGTGAATATGAAGCCTGTTATTAATGTTTTCTTAATACATGTATTTGTTTATTAGAACAGGAGTTATGAGCTTCTACACTAGGGGTATGGCCCATCACGTGACAGCGCGGGGAAACTCACGCGAATGTTTCAGTTTCACATTCAAATCATGAATATTTGGGAAGTATTCGTACACTTGGAACTAAGCCATGGTTGTTTGAGTATAATAAATTACACCTGTTTTTACCCCCATCAGTCTCTGTTAAACGACTCATTAAACAGACATCACCACTATTGGTCGCTCCTCCAGCTGGTTTTACTGGAACTGTTGTTCTGACACAAGATGGCACCATTCAGCTGAAGATAACATAAAACTATCTGTGATGTACATTTTTGTACGTATTCTCAGATCATTTTGCAAAGCGTGTTTGAGCAGAATAAAAAGTTACAGCGAAAATTAACCTTGTAAAAAGAGAGAAAGAGAGAACGCTTCTCAGAACCCTTTGATAATATGAATGGGTTTCACTCTGTTTCCTCTTATCAGATCAAGTGTGTGATCAGTGTGTGTGTGTGTGTGTGTGTGTGATAGCCCCTCCCTGAAACCAGAGACAATATGAAGGAATGAAGGAAACGGAGAGCAGCGGTGAGTCTCCGGGGAGCTGCAGATGTCTCCAGACGCCGGACTGTAAACGCGCATCTGTATTCATGCAACAGTGAATTATAGCAGCGTCTGTTTTCATCTGTGCGTTCATGTACATACACTGAAGCAGCTTGATAAACAGGAAGAGTTTGGCAGGTAAATTCTCTGAATTTCTGTTTATTTTATTTAGTTTACAAACTCATGTTTAGGGACTGCTTGTGCTGCACATGTGGCTATACACAGTTAAAACGATGGGGTTCAGTTGTTGTTCAGTTGTTGTGAATGTGTTGAGTGTTTTGTGTGACATGTTATGACGTGTGTGTTGCATTGTGTCGTGCGTGCGTGCAACATCAAAACATGTTTGGCGGGTTTATGAAGGGAGGAGATGCATCGTGACTCTAAAATTAATATGTAAATTAATTTAAACATACAAGTTCTAACATTTGACGAAAAATCTATAAATATCAGGGTTTTTTAAATTAGTCACTTACAGTCGTTCAGAAACAAATGTGTATGATATACATAAATTTGAACTCTTATCTCTACACAGAGATACGTTTTATAAATCTAGTGATCTCAAACATCTAATAAAGTCATTATAATGTATTGGTCAAAATGTCTGTGAACTCTTGATCCACTGCAACAGTGTGATGTTTTACCTGTACAGAACATTCCAGACATACTGACCTGCATTTAGTTCCAAGTGATCATTCTAACAAACTGTTATGTACGTCATTATGTATCTGATATTTAGGCAAATTAACACAAATAAAAAACTGTTTTTATGTTTGTATTTATGGCTTTGTTTTGTTCTGTCCAGTTATCTGTTGTCCAGTATTTAGACATGTAAGCATGTACTCTTAATACATTAAAGACAGTAATGAAATATCAAAGCAAGTAGTGTTTAGTGTAAAGAAAGACAGCACAAGCAAAAAAAGACACAGAATGTGGAGTCGATCTGATTGATTTCCTGTTTGATTGTGTAATGTCAGTGGAACAGGTTCATAGCTCATGACTGATACACCTGTGGTTATTCTGCTAGGACACTGCTTACAGCCACTGAAAATCACCTGCAGGCTCACAACAGTGAATGGTGAATTGTTTGCAGATGTCACTTGCTCTGATGTTTGGTAATCTAATGCAGTGACACTACGTGTGACTTCAGTGTGCAGATACAGCATGTGCCACACCCTGTTAAAAACACAGTGCCATCACTGACTCATTCTTGTCTTCTGTAATGGAGATTCATGTGTTCTGAAATGTGTGTTTGTCTTTAAAGCCCAGTATCTGTTGTGTTCATGATGTGTTTAGAATGTATAGTGTGTTTCAGTAATACAGGCCTGGGTGGGTATATGGTCTCTTAAGTTCTCTATTGATCTTCAGTGTATAACAGACTTCTAACAGACTTAGTGTGTGTAGAACTTGTCAGTTCTTAGCCAAGACTCAAAATGGAAAGTTTCTGTGAAAAAGCCGAGGAACAGGACAATAGTTTATTTCTTACATTTAGTGACAGTTTTTGCTCTGACAGTTTGATGCTGACACAAGTCACAGTACTTTTGTGCTTACTAGATGTTTTCTGCCTAAAAACCTCTAAAACATTTGACCGTATTTGAAAACATTTAAAGAAATAGTTCCATTGTGAATAGTCACCACACAAACTGTGTACTTGCATATAAACGGAACATGCAAATAGAATTAACAGTGCGGTGAACCAACTTCACCTTACAGGTCAATAACCCACAGAACCCGGCTGAGTTACTCTGCTGGCTGTGTGTTGTTCAGTATGTTCTCTTCAGTAATGCCATATGAAGGGCAGCAGTTTGCAGCCCTCAGGAAACAGTGCCAGCAGAGCAGAAGTCTGTTTGAAGACCCTGTCTTCCCCCCCGTGGACCAGTCTCTCTTCTCCACAAGAAACCGCATCGGAAAAGTCACCTGGAAGAGGCCGAAGGTAATGAATTGTCATGGATAACCATTTAAAGAAACTATTAGATGTAAACTGACTCCTCTGTGCCACTCGTAATGTGAGTCAGTTGTTGCGTAATAACGAGTTGGTTGTGGTTGCTTTGTGTTGTAGTCAGGCTTGGGCAGAAAAATGACAGTAACGTGCTCGTTAAGAAACACACAGTAATCTAGATTTGTACATTCTGTGACAAAAATAAAAGTGCTGCTTATCCAAAACTCACCAAGATGCTGGTGTTGTGTGCTGTAATATTCAGTGTCTGTGAAAATCCGGTTTTAAGCCATGACTTCCTTCAGTGTAGATCTGTGTTTCTTATTTAGTTGTATTAAAATGTAAAAGTCTGACGAGAAATCGAATAGCACCTTTTCTCTTAAACAAATCACATGATTTAAGATCTAATGTCTGTAGTTACACAACAAGTGTTCATATTTAAGATTAGGGGTGTGTTTAGCGTAATAGCTCTGACAGTAATAAAGATAATTACCATTGCAAAACATCATTAATAAAGAAAGAATGTATGAAAAGATTTGATAATCAGTGTAATCATCTTCAGATAGTGCGGTATGATCTGGACATAATCATTGTTTGATCTAATATAAGGGAGGGGCTTGAAACTTGCATTACTGTAGATGAAGATTTTGTGTTACTGGACACCACATGTAACTCACACATTCACTCTGAAATCTGTTGATATTTTAAACAATAAGCGTGAGATACAGGCCCCTGCTGTGGTTTGCCAAGATTATATTTAGTGTCACATTGTAACAGGTTTGTGTATATAAATGATTTCCTGTAGCTGTTATAACTGGAGACTGTGTTTGTGTCATAAATCTGTATCTTTGATATGGCGGGACTGTACTGCTGGACATGCATAAATATAATGTGACTTCCACAGACAGACATAGACTTGTTAAAAACCTATAGAATAATATTGTATTGCCATTGTTACTTTAAAATGTTTAAACATGAGGGTTAAACAGTCCTTTGTGAATGTGTGTGTTTCTGAGAGACAAGAAAGACTGATATTTTTTGCTTGTTTAAATCTTAGTTTGCCTTTACAGGCAGCATGAACATACACTTAGTGAGCATTGCTACATACATTTACGGCACACCCTCCGTGTCCATCAAAGCTGTCATGAATTACAGCTCAGACTCTGTTCAGGCATGTGAGGGTAATGTAGTTAAACAAGTGCAGTGCTGCAAGTTTAACACCCCCTAAAAACAACATCTGAGTGAAGCATAAGTGTGCTGTGTTGTGTTTGCTCGCTGTTGTGATAGATCTGCACTCATCAGTGTCTCATGAGAGTCACAGGAAGCAGAAGTCTTCACTGAAGAATCATATGAGAAGATTTTTCAGACATTTGTTTGTTCTTGATCAAATCTGTTTAGTAAAATATGTTTTTTACAGAAACATTTTTGGTATATCATTTTTGTTATAATAGTTTCCTCACATCTTGATATCAATCACTAAGTAAAGCTCTAAATATATTAAAATAAATTTAAATATATCATGTGTGGAAGATGCAGGACCATAAAATGTTCATCCAGTCATTGTGTTTGGTCTGAATGTCTGTCAAATTATGTATGGTTCATGTGTTGGAGGGGCGTGGCTTTGGAGAGCTCTGAAGGGAGGGGGGATCTTATGATTTTAGAGCTAGCTTGCTTTTCTAGCCTCTCTGAAATTGCCCACGCTACCTTTAAATCGATTCCTTTTTAAGATCAACATGAAATCACAACTGACCCTGTTTGTGTGTTCAGAACACATTTCTTCTCTTAATGTGCATGACATTCCTAAAAAAATGAAATTTTCATAAATGTTTATTAAAATGTGAAGATTTGCTGTTTAGAAATGGCTTTCAGCTTTTAATTGATGTGAACCAATACACATTTAGACAGTGTTGTACGCGTCTATTGTAAGTATTGCATTTTGTTCTCGATAATAGGCAGTGCACTGGCCTCACAATGAACATTATGCACTTTAAACATTAGTCAGTGAAGTCATCTCGTTTGTCTCTAAGACACACTGAACAGGTTAACTGAGATCAGGTAACAGGACCTGTTTTATTAAAAGCTCTCTCTCTCTCTGTCTGCTCATGTTTGTATCTGAATGCTGTTTGAATGTGTTTGATCGTGAAGCACAGAATCTTTCGGCTCTTTTTCTCACATCAGGAGCTGTGTGATGATCCACACTTGTTTGTGAATGGAATCAGTGCTCATGACCTGCACCAGGGGCAGCTGGGAAACTGCTGGTTTGTGGCCGCATGTTCCAGCCTAGCCTCCAGAGAAGCTCTGTGGCAGAAAGTAAGTTTGTTACAAATCTATAGCTCAGTTTCTCTCTAAATAACATTGCTGCTTACTACATTTATTTGTGCTGTTTTATTGTAGTTTGTACTTTTCTTGTTGTGGTTTGTGTTGGTTTGTAAAGTGTTCCTGATAGGCTATGAGGTTGATACGCAGAAAGACATACTGATTAATTGAATACCTTGGATGCAGTGTGAGTCACTTTGGATAAAAGTCTTTGCCAAATACATAAATGTAAATACATAAATATGAATAAACACAATTCTCTGATATTTTGTTAAGAGTTGACATGCTCACAGAAACATCTACAGCTGTGTGTGTAAGTCTGAGTTACCAGCAGCATGACTCAGTCTCTCTTATCAGTTGTTTGGTTAATGAACAGGTTAAATGTCCATGTAAGTAAATACAGCCTGCAGTGAGAATGAACACACACTCATGGGTGACCAGGAGAGCAGATGATATACACTTAATATACTGAAGTTAATCAGAACTGTGTGTGTGTGTAAGAACATATAAAAACTCTATTCATGTGTCTGTTGTCATTCATGCTTTACAGACAGTAGTGTGGGAATTCTTGTGTAGTTCTGCACAGATCATAAGCTAAAGTCATTAACTGTGTTTGCTGGTACTGTAATTATTACAAGTAGAGCTGTGGGATGTGCTGCACAAATGATGACTTATTAGTGTTTGTGTTGTTCATGAAATCGCGTCTGACTAATTGGAGGTTTGGGGTTTCACCTTCACTTTCATGAGTTCACACACACCAGTCCCATGAGACTGGTTTGGTTTGTTTCCATGTTGTTCTGATTTTTGCAGATCGTAACACATGGAAGTCGTTTTTGTGAGGCATTCATTCACTTGCGTTCATTACGTTCACATCTGTTTGCGACGGCCTGCGCAGTTTTCATTAAAAGCCTGACAAGACGATTCGTCTGTCGCAGTATCACAGGACATTAGTAAGCAACCGCATTTACTAAAACACACCATACATGCATTGCTGCTTTCCACTAGATACAACTCTCTCTCACTCTCCTGAGTATGTACTTCATCTCTGCTAGACAGGTAGTTTCCTCTTGAGGTCTAATTAGTGTCCTCTCCTCTGCACCTCCCAGAAGACCCCTGTCAGTCCCACACTCACACATATGCTCTGATCCAGAACCCTCTCAGCTGCCATATGTGTCATTGTTAGATGTTGTGGAGGAGTTTCTGACGTAAAGCTTCAAAATGTACGACACAAGAACCTGCACTGGCCAATTTCCAAGACACAATTATCCTTCACAGAGGATGACACTGTTCAAGCTTTGATTGACCTTCCAGAGATGCATTTATTGTGTTCACTCAATACAGATCACACAAATACATGAATGAAATGACAGCACATTTATTTGACTGTTATAATGTGTTCTAGATTTGCATGACTAATATTCCATCATAAGGGGTTCTAATGACATTGCTGGAAAGGTTTGTATAAACTGATAAAGCTTTCTACGCTTGTTTAACTAACAGTTTCACTTCAAAATGTTGCTTTGATGGTTTTTCTGAGACTGCTGTTGAGTCAAAGCAAAACACTTCATGAAAATAGATTCATCACATTCTGAAAATTATAACATGAGTTTTAATTGCCACAAACACATACAGTAGTGAATAGAAGTTGCATTACAGGCTTTCACTGGTTGGTAAGATGAAAAGAGTTTATGACTGACCATCACAAGAAGAATTTAATCTGTGTGGTGTTTTAGGAAACAGGTTTGGGATCGTCGTGGGATCACTTGATCCTATTGTTACTCGGTTTTGTTGAAGGCTAAAGAGCAGGAGATTTTGTGTTTTTCTGCTCCCTCCTTGAAGGCAAACAGGAAGTACATCACCTTCCTCACTTTGGCCAGTTTGGCTATCCTCTCTCCGAACTCCTGGATGTCCGCCTCCAGGCATTTGATGGGTGACTCCTCTGGATCTCCAGCATTCCTCCAGAACTGACCAATGGGCTCCAGCAGCTGCCTGGTCATCAGGTTGGTCAGGTCAGGGGTCCAGAGCTGAGAGATGCCCGTGACCGTGAAACGACCGGTTCCTTGTAAAGTGACATTCCAGTGTGAGAAGGTCAACTCCTGTTCGGTGAAATCCAGGCGGTAGACAGCCTCATGAGGCAAGAGCAGCCTCTCCCCATCCTGTCTCTTCTGACCCTTCTGCTGGAGCGACTGCACCCGCAGACGCATCACCTCCGTCAGCTGGAGGTCCTCAGTGAACGTCAGCTCAATTTCTGAACCCATGACTCAACGATCTTCTCCTGCTGGGGAACAGTTCGTCTGGATGTGACTCTCTCAACAGTTACAGCAACTGAGTAAACTCTCTCCCCTCCACCTTTCCCTCACTCCTCCCCACCAACAGCACCCGCCTCACTTGCCCCACGGGGCGACAGCCTCATTTAGTGGAGGACTGGACGTGTTTTATTGCTGTGGATGAGTTTGAGAGCTGTTTCACTGTCACAGTCTGATGTGTTGCAGCACCAGACAACAGATGGAATAAGTGTTTCCCTTCAGACCTGTTCAGCTGAACGTTGTGTTTGTCTTGCGAGTGAAGCTGCATGTTTAATAGTTCCTGATATGGTTGAAGGAAACTTTCCAGACATCAGAATAATTGTATGTGTACTTCTGTGTCAGAGGTAGAGTCAGATCTATAATTATGGGGAAAGTGTTTTTTTGTTATTAAAATCTGGATATGAACAGAAATCTTTGGGATTTAAAACAAAGAAAAGATGTTAGCATAAAATGAAGAACACGTCTATTGCACTTTCTAGGTCACTAATCAAATGTAAGCAAATTGTGACAAGTTGTGTATTTTCTTAACATTGTTCTGTTTGTTTATCAGGTCATCCCCGACTGGAAGGACCAGGAATGGGACAATCAGAAACCGAAGAACTATGCTGGAATTTTTCACTTCCGGTTCTGGCGTTTCGGAGAGTGGGTAGATGTTGTTATTGACGACCGTCTGCCGACAGCAAATGGACAGCTGATCTACTGCCACTCCAATGACAGCAATGAGTTCTGGAGCGCCCTGGTGGAGAAAGCTTATGCCAAGCAAGTACCACGACCAGTCCAGATGCACAGAACTGTTCTTAAAGAAACAGCACACATTTAAATAATGCTTCTGTCATTTACTCATTTACTCACTACCAAAGTCGTTGCTCCTTTTAAAAGAGTGATAGGTCACAAAACTATCATATGGCTCCAGATGCCTTGAAATATAACCCAAAATTAAATGTTGTGGGTTAATTTAATTCATTTGGGGATTTGGAAGATGAGGGTGAATAAATCATGATAGTTTTTTTATTTTGTGGTGACTGTCCCTTTAAAGAGGTGTGAATTCAATCTAAGCTCAGAACTTCATTGACCTGGCTGTTGGTTTCTCAGGTTATGCGGCTGCTATGAGGCTTTAGATGGGGGCAACACAGCTGACGCTCTGGTGGATTTTACTGGAGGAGTGTCAGAACCCATGGATATGCTGGAAGGCAAGTTCAGTCAGGAGGAGGAGGCCCGGAACCACCTGTTTGAACGAGTTCTGAAGATCCACAACAGAGGCGGCCTCATCAGCTGCTCCATTAGAGTGAGTCTCATGTTTATGTTTGAATCTGAGGAAGATATCAACACACAGTCTGTGTAAAAGAACATGAGAGCCTGAGAACAGTTTAGAAGTTTAGAGAAGATGTTTGAAATGTTTCTCTTTTTTTTTGTCCTGTGCCATATGATGAGTGTGTTGGTTTGAAAATGTACCAGTAACGTTTATTTCACATTTTCTGTAGGCGACCAGTCAGGCAGACATGGAGGCCCGCTTAGACTGTGGCCTGGTCAAAGGTCACGCGTACGCGGTCACAGATGTCAGGAAGGTGCGTCTGGGCACCGGGCTGCTGGCATTCTTTAAATCCGAAAAGCTCTCTATGATCAGGATGAGGAACCCCTGGGGTCAGAGGGAGTGGAACGGCGCCTGGAGCGACAGGTTCGAGAACATCTAAGAGCCGTTACTGTTGCTTGGATGCTTTATCAGTCTTCTACATGTCAGCCTCACGCTTCTACCTGAATGGACAGAAGCACAGGAGATTAAAGTCTTTACTGTGTTAGCTAGAGATACTTGTGTAACTGAATCATATTTTCAGCTGGACTTTTTCCAGAGCGCCTCTGGTATGTTAATAGTTGTGATTTAGGGCACACAACACCTGAACATGTAAACATTTATCATAATTTGTACCATTTAACCTGGGTGTTGTCAGTGGTTAGGAAAAGAAATGATTTAGGTTCATTTTAAAACGTTATATAGTGTTTGGCACAGCCGTGTTATGATGGTATGATGGTAAGGAAATAAACAGGAAATGTTAGGGGTGTGCTGATTGGACACAAAGACTTTTGTTTCTAACCACATATTCTCAGTCTTTTAAATTCTTTGTGTATTTCTGTATTCACACTGCCCTCATCAGGATGAACCGGGTAAGACATGCTGAGCAGCAGGCGTTATGTTTCATGTTTAAAGAAAGCTTCTGGGTTCGGTGAAAGTTATTATCTGCGCACAGCATTAAAGAGATGATAAAATATCCCAGCACTACAAGTTTCATACAAATCTACAGCTCAAATATGACATTGCGTGATAAAAATATAAGAATCATATTTCTGCTTTTAAAGTGGAATGTCTTCACCCAGGCTTTCCTTTCTGAGTGCGTTAAGTCCATTACAATATAAAAAGCAGTTCATTCGATTAATCTCTCTCTATGTCGTCCCCAGCTCTGAGGAATGGCAGAGAGTGAGTAAGGGGGAGAGAGAGAGGTTGGGAGTGACTGTGGAAGATGATGGGGAATTCTGGTAAGATTGTTGTGGAAATGTGCTTTGCTTTCTGTTACATGTGTGACAATCACAAACACTTTCTGAACTCAAAGTGTTCAGATACTGAATATCATTACGTTATTTTAGAAAACATCCAATGAATCTACAGTTCATCTTTTGTTTTATTATAAACCTAACGAACAGTATTTCTCTCTGTGAAACATTCAGCATGAAATGTTCGCTTGTGCTTCATTTAAAATTACAGCCACACTTGTGTGTACAGGTGATTGTGTTTTAATGAAGTTAATATTGTGTCATAACTGTGCTGCAGGATGAACTTTGAAGATTTCTGTAAGTACTTCACAGACCTGATTCTGTGTCGTATGATTAATACATCATATCTGAGCGTCCACAAGACCTGGGAGGAGGAAGTGATGCGGGGCTCCTGGAGTCGCCATGACGACCCTTTAAGAAACCGTTCAGGAGGCTGCATCAACCACAAGACCACCTTCCTCCAGAACCCACAGGTGTGTGTGTGTGTGTTTGTACTGGTGCACTGGTGTACTGAACAGAGTGTGTGTGTGTGTGTACAGGTTTACTGGTGTACTGAACAGAGAGTGTGTGTGTGTGTGTGTACAGGTTTACTGGTGTACTGAACAGAGTGTGTGTGTGTGTGTGTGTGTGTGTACAGGTTTACTGGTGTACTGAACAGAGTGTGTGTATATGTGTGTACTGGTGTACTGGTGTACTGAAGAGTGTGTGTGTGTACTGGTGTACTGAAGAGTGTGTGTGTGTACTGGTGTACTGAAGAGTGTGTGTGTGTGTACTGGTGTACTGAAGAGTGTGTATGTGTACTGGTGTACTGAAGTGTGTTACTGTATTTTTGCAGTATGTGTTTGATGTGACCAAGGCAGAAGATGAAGTTTTGATCTGCCTACAGCAGAAGGACAGACGAGCTCAAGCCAAAGAGGGAAAGGGAGAGAATATGGCCATGGGCTTTGATATCCAAAAAGTGTGTAAACACACACACACACACACACACACACACACACATGACCTACAATAATACAATACCATTCAAACAGACAGAATTCAACATGAATAACTACTAATATCTGACACAGAATTCATGTGATCATGCATTCATCGAATAGTTTCAGTGTATGTAGTAAGAAGTCTGGATGTCTTCTCTGATAGGTTGAGCTAAACAGGAAGTACCGTATGCATGCCATCCAGAAGTCTGTAGGCAGCTCTGTCTACATTAACTCTCGCAGTGTGTTTGTGCGCAAGGACCTGAAGGAGGGCCGTTATGTCATCATTCCCACGACCTTTGACCCCCGCCTGGAGGGAGACTTCCTGTTGCGCATCTTCACAGATGTACCTGCAGACTGCAAGTAATGCATCATGTATTTGACCTTTGAAGCACATTTGAAATGTTTGCATCGTCATTGCAAGTCATTTTTGAGTAAACTATTCCTTTTACCTTAATTGTCATGAAAGATTATTAATATCCTCAGATGAGGAGTGTGTGTTGTACAGATTTACACCAAAAAGAAAGCAAACCCTGATTTTAGTGATGTCCTCATTTTCTCTTTTTATTTCTTAGTTTCTGTCAGGGTTTGGTTATAGTGTGTTTAACCAGCTCTGTATTAAAACAGTTAAGTATATAGATTGTCCTCATACATTGTTAAATGTAAATCGTAAATGTTTGTGTGTGTGACTGACAGAGCGCTTACACTAGATGAACCGCCTCAGACGTGTTGGACCGGTTGCTGTGGTTACCCGAAGCTGGTCACTCAGGTTCATGTCCATAGGGCAGAGGGACTCCAAGCTCAAGACTCAGATGGATGTAGGAAGCACCTTATTCTCTGTGTGTCTGTATGGAATTAAGAGTGTCTCCTAAACACGTAAAAACAATAGTTTTACTCACCCTTTGACTTCTGAAGTCTGTGATCAGCATCAGACTGAGCTGATGATGAGGAAAAAGCTTTTAACAAACACGCTTATGAGGATCTCCATGGGTCCTGTCTGTGATGTCATTTCCTGTTGGTTTTCATGGCACATGACAGCAATATAAGACAACATGTTATTTTTGTTAATAAAACAAAGTTGACTTTATATGTCAAAATGAATGTTCAGTCAGGAACTGAAGCTGTGTATGAACACTGTTTGTATGAACTGTGTCTGGATGAGTATTTCGGTCATTGGTACAGAAGTGAATGTAGTAAATGACAGAAGTTTCTCATTGCAGCATCTGATCCATATGTCATCATCAAATGTGAGGGACATAAGGTTCGATCTCCAGTGCACAAAAACACCCAGAGCCCGGACTTTGATGTGAAGGCTGTTTTCTACAGGAAAAAACCCAGAGAGCCGATCCGCATTCAGGTGAATCTTCTTATACATGATTAGAATTCGTGACTGTGGTATCACTGTACTATAAGGTTCCATTTGTTAACATTAGTTAACTACCCTTATCAACATAAACTAACAGTTGACTTTAACTGCATTTATTCATCTTACTGTTCATTTTAACATTTACTGATACATTTTTTAAATCAAAAGTTGTATGTCTTAACACAATGAACTAATATGAATGAATTAATGATCATATTTGCATTAACAAAGATTAATGCATGCCATAAAATATATTGTTCAGTGTTAGTTTATGTCAGCTAACACATTAAAGCTGCCATCTGTAACTCTTTTTGAACAAAAATCAGCTATTGCCCATGTACATGACAGATCAGTCTTTTATCTTGAGCTGTTGGGTCCATCTGTAAACAGAAAGCTGAGGATCCAGTTACTATATTGTATGTTCAGGTACTGTAGAGTGTGCAGCATTTGTTGCTTGTTCTTACAGCAGTTGTTTAGAATTTAAACTTTTTATCCGTTTTAAGAAAATAACTTTGTAAGTAACTCGCAATTTCATTTGATTTACATTTGGCTCTTATTGAAAGCAACGTACAGTGCGTTCAAGCTATACATTGTATCTGTACATAAGTACATGTGTTTTCTGGGAGTTAAACCCACAACCTTTCGTGCTGCTGACACAATGCTTTACCAGCTGATGTACAGGAGCACCAGATGTGTTCCTGTACAGAGGCAAACGTTACAGACTGCAGCTTTAGTGTGAATGGAACCTTACACGTTTCATGCTGTTTCATGACTGATGTTCTCCTTCATGTCATCAGATCTACAATCATAACATCCTGAAGGACACATTCATGGGTCAAGTGGCTTTAAATGGAGATCCGAGTGATCTGCAGCAGCTCCACACGGTTCACCTGCGGGACAAAGGAAATCGCCAAAGCAACGATCTGCCTGGCCTGCTGTCAGTAAGCGTCCACACCAGCGACGTGCTGACAAACATCTGACCTCATGTGGGCTGGCCCGGTCCTGGTAACTGTTGCTATGACAACCATATTGTGGTGACCACAGAACCTGTGGTAAATCATAGAGTTCTTCATGCACTTGATGTGATGTGTATCTGTGTTGTCTTGGAAATGAAAAACTATTCTTCGGGAATCACCTTGCCAAACAAGGAAGCCAAATTAACTTGTTTACAAGATCTTTACAGCTTCATGCTGTTATTTTCTGGTATTATTGACTTACGGTTGTGTTTGTCTTGGGAATTATATGCATTTATTAATATATCAGTATGTTATAGCTATTAAATAATAGTATATATCAAAAGCCAATATACAATAAAGAACAATAGTTTCATTTATACAATTATAATATCTACCATTAAAAAAAATAAATTACTAATGCAAGTTACAACTTTTTTACACTTGATAATCAGTCTTTAGGTTGATTCTATGTTTATATTTGGAATTTCATGTATATATGTTTCTCTTTCGATATTTGCTGTAATCTTGACCTGTTTTTTTACCCATCTGGAATAAGCATTTCAGATTTATAAAATTGCCAAATAACTTAAGCTTTCACTGTTTATAATTTAACTTCTGTTAAATCACAAAACACATGCTCTAGATAATAGTGAACAGAATCATTTCTCTGATGCACATATTCAGTCCGTGGATTAGAAACAGGAATCACTCACTGTGACCACTGGGTGTCAGTATGTTGTAGGAGAGAGGGGTGCGAATCACACAAGAGTTCACAAGGATTTGGGTATTTAAATTAATTGTTCTTAAAGTGGGAATAAGCAATTTACATTATCTTACAAAAACCAGTAATGTTAACTAAAATTTACTTGGAATTTTTAGTTTTTGTCATTGTGGGACAAAAACACAAATATATGTGACAAATACATGTCACTGCATGATTTGTAAGTTTACAGTTACTTTACATATAAAGTCTGTTGTTTACAGTAAAGTTCAGTTAATTAAAAGTGCCTTCTCAGAAATAGCCAAAGAAATGATTGTTTGTGAGTGTTCACAGCATGTCTACAGTATGATTAAATACTCGGGTAATGATGATGCATGATTTCATTAAATTAATCTGTGTATCTCAGACTGTTAATGAATGTCTTTATTTATCTCTGCACACCACACATTAAAATAATTTGCCAGTATCTTGTTTTACTGTTTATTCCTCCTGTTTATTCTAAAAGCATCTGTCAAATTCATAATGTAAATATTGCAGATGTGATTCTAGTCCTGTTAAAATAAGTACCTACGGAAACTCCGTCTGTATGAGATGCTTGAGAACACACAGCTGTGGTTAGAGTTAGACTTCAGCCCATCGACTCCAGACTGCACAGCTGTAAAATGAGACACTCAAATCAAATGTCATGAAGCAGTGACCTTTCATCAGATGCTCACATGACTGCTCATTTGCATCAATTGTGGCTTGTGTTTGGATTTAGTGTGTGTTATGTGCTTTGAGAGTGTGTTATATGAATGTGGCAGTTGTTGTTTGTGTTGTTGTATGCTGGTGTGTGTTTGTGAGGTGTGTCTTACCTCCTGAATTCTCTGGCCCCACCCCCTCCACCCCCCTGTGAAGGATCAGTGCTCGTGAATGAGTGGAGTGTGTCTTTATAGAGCACTGAAGGCAGGGGAAACACACACACACACACACACACTCACTGCGTTTCCTCCTCTGAAGGTTCAGGTCTACCTGAGACTGGACATCTGTGTTCTCTCAGAGACGAGTGTTTCCTGCACTGTGGTGAGTAGAGTGTTTCTTACTGTCTACAGTTACTGCGTGACAGTCTTAACTCTGGAATATAATGACAACTGTATTCTCTAGAGGATTACAATGACAGTAGAATATATATATCTAATTGCATTTATTCTCTCTGCTCTTTCAATTTATTACTGCTTAGATATTTTACCTCATTGTATAATCTATTGTTATACATTAATTTATTCATAACTCAGTGATATATATCTCTTAAACAGCAGCACCATGGGGATATTTTGGTAATGGTACTTTTGTACCGTGTATTATTGTACTTCATATTCATGTTTCATGATCTTTACATCACAGTGTTGCCATGACACATATGATACATACTGTATCTTTTATAAAGATCATTCTGTAAAGAGTCGCTCAGTGTCGCCTCAGACTTCAGGAGTTCAGAAGGAATATATTAAAGCTACCTGATGCTACAGTCTTTCTAAAGAGCTTCACATCAGTTGTGCTTCTTCCATTCGTGCAGATGACGCAGTGAAATCGGAGTGTTTCGTCTGATGTTTGCTGAATTCTGATTCTGTTCAAGGACGACACAGTTGATGAGCTGTGTGTTTTTCTGACATTTCAGCATTTGTCCAGAAGCTGTTTAAATTTCGCCCTTCTGTTTTCTTTTTGCCATAATATGACAAAATTAAATAAACTGATAATATTTAAAGACCAGTACAAATAAATCAGTCATTCTAGTTTCTTTACACAAGAATTGGCACAGCAACATTCCATATCTCCTTTTCTCTTTTATCACAGAAAGCTGTTGTTACTCTTAATGCTGTTTTGCTACGTCTCTGTTAGTATTTCGATGACTTCATGAGTACTGCATGTTCATTTAGGATCAGAAAGATAAATCTACAGATCGTCTGTGGGTCACAGTGTGTGTCTGGAGGTGTAATTGTGTCTTGACATAACAATACTGCTCTACAGGTATTTTAGGCTGCAGGAGGTTTATTTAGGTTGTATTGAAATCCTGTCCTGTCATTGGTTAGAACAGGAACCGGATCAGCACCCTGTGGGTTTGGACTAAGTAGTTCTTATTTTGGTCTAATCCTTCCATGTTTGTGGCACATGCTTTTGTTAAACATCTTGTAATCTACACAAGAAGGTCTCCATCTCATTAGGTGGAATGTTTTCTAGTTGACCAACCAAAAAAAGTTTCACCCCACATTCACATGACTTTTTGTCACATGATTCTATATATGGTTTGGCTTCTTCAACATAAGTCTGAAATATTTTGTTATCTGTTTTATTGGCTGCCAGGTGAAGCTGGATATCTAAAAGCAGGGTACATTCTGGTACCTTCTTTTCTGTTAGTTAACCCTGACACACTTGAGTTTGTAAAATGTGTTTTAAGCAAAACTTAAAACTCAGTGTGAGCTTTTAAAAATGTATATTCATAACTTCTACCACCAACCAAAAAGTAGCGAAACATCATGCAGGATTATCATGGTCATACATGAAGTCAAAGCAACATTGAATCATGAAACTAAATGAGTAGAAAAGTGCCACAACGTATAGAGAGCTCGTCTTGTTCAGTCTCTGTGATCAGACACTGAGGTCTTTATTCTCAGACATGAGCTGCTTTAATTAGACACTGAAATATTAATGGCCACATGCATGCTGCTCTATTCACCACATTTAATCTGCTCACCTCAGCGTGACTTACAGGAACTCCACATGAGGTCCTGACAGCAGCAGCACACAGTCCACATACGGCTGGAGATTCAGTGTGTGAGTGCAGCAGTCACACAGACAGACTGGTTGAAGAATGTTTATCAGGAGGTCAGAGGTCAGCCATTATTAAAGAGAGGAAATGTGAGGCAGGTCATTTACAGCTGAATAATTGATCATGAGAATGTTTATAGTCTTTCTGCTCTGTTTTATTCACAAAAAATTACTGTTTGTGTGTTTACATGACTGTATTTCTGATCGTATATAGCAAATGTAATATGTTCCAGAATTCATTTGACATCATTTTTTTACAAACAGCACTATGAAATATAATTCAGTTCCCACCGGTGAAATGACATGCAGACAGTCTGACTATAATGACAAACCTGTGCTCTTTGTGTTCTCTGTGTTCTCTGTGTTCACTGTGTTTACTGTGTTCTCTGTGTTCACTGTGTTCACTGTGTTCACTGAGTTCACTGTGATTACTGTGTTCTCTGTGTTCTCTGTGTTCACTGTGCTCACTGTGTTCACTGTGCTCACTGTGTTCACTGAGTTCACTGTGATTACTGTGTTCTCTGTGTTTACTGTGCTCACTGTGCTCACTGTGTTCACTGTGTTCACTGTGTTCACTGTGATTACTGTGTTCTCTGTGTTCACTGTGTTCACTGTGTTCACTGTGCTCACTGTGTTCACTGTGTTCTCTGAGTTCACTGTGATTACTGTGTTCTCTGTGCTCACTGTGTTCACTGTGTTCACTGTGATTACTGTGTGCTTGTGAGAAGGTTTTAATGTTGATACACAATCTTACTCTCATTTAATGGCATTAGTATGACTGTAAATGAACAAGCAAATTGTGTAAACTGTTTGTGAGTCAGTGTGTTGTGTAACACAATAACTGATGTTCATGTGTGACTGTTTTCCAGGCTCTCCTGCATCTGCGTCTGATGTCCAGCAGTAAAGAGCAGAGTCATGGTCATTCTACAGCAGGTAAACAGTGATGCTCAGAATCAGTGGAAATCTGAATTCTCAATCTATCATCATTCAGCTTCAACTCTCACAGCCTTTGAATATGAATGTGTGTGAAGGTGCATTCTCTGTGTTTGTCATGTATAGTGTTAATTTGTGTTGTGAGGGAGAGTGTGTTGGTCTTTGTGTGTGACTGTAAAAGTCATAGAGCTGCACACGACCCATGAAAACACTCCATAAATAAAACCACACTAGTAGAGAGAAGCTAAATACTGTTAACCAATTATCTCTAATCTGATCAGGGTCTCGTCCATATTAGCCACACACACACACACACACACACACACACATAGTGCAGTAAATATGATAATCTACATCATTCATATAGTTTATTTACCTTGAAAAGTTTGTTTTTATTTATTTTTCTGTTTCTTTATTTCCTGTTAATCTTTAATAATGCTCATCATTATTGCGCCCCCTTGTGCTGTGGCTGTTGAAGTGTTGTTTGTACTCTTGTATTTTTGTGCAACAGCTGCTACATTTACATTTATTTATTAAGCAGATGCTTTTATCCGAAGTGACAGTTACAAACAGAGAGAGCATTGAACATTTTGCCCTGAGAACCAACAAGCCGAGTCTACAAGCTACATTTACAAGTATGAATCGTTCTAATGCTAGAGATGCCTGTGTAACAACTAGCTCCGGTCTTTCCTGTTTATACAAAATGTATCTGTAATCTCTCGTCTGAAAAATGTACAGCTCCATGAGCTGTGGACTCTGTAGTTTACTGTTGTGAAAACACACAGTGCTCTGGTCTGCTCTGGTCTGCTCTGGTCTGCTCTGGTCTGCTCTGGTCTGCTCTGGTCTGCTCTGTCGCTACAGTGTGTGTTACCACAGAGCCAAGGGTCTCGTCTCATCAGCCTTTCTCTGTCTCTAATCACGACTGACAGTGACTCATTTAGAGGGTCAGATGCTCCAGCCAAACGCTGAATGAGGTGATAAATTCACATGGGTGACGGGGCTGCAGGCGATCCATTCTGCTTCTGTCTGTTTCTCCAGCAGCTGGAGAAACAGGGTGGAAGTCTTTGTGACGATAAATGTCCCAGTTCAGAACACACTGATTGAAATCAGGGATTAGCAGTCAGCCGGTGATGTAAAAAGCATGTGTTTGGAATGATGTTTCCATGGAAATGAAGGAAATGAAAGCACAGCATAGGTTTTTGGAGGGTTGGGATGCGAGAACGCGCAGACTGAGTTACAAGTGTCCAATGCTGATACAGGTAAGGCTGGATGGGCAAATGGACATTTGAATTATTTTTGTACCTTGATTTCTGATCTTATTAGGCATAAAGAAAATGACGGATGTTTTTGTATTATGGAGATTTTTTGATAGTTTGACATTACAACAAAGGGATTCTCATTACTGTATCAAGAAAGTCCTGATGTTACGGTGATACACTAATGTCTCTGCCTCTTTTATTATTACATATTATTATTATTATTATTATCATTTATTTGAATTAAAAGGAACGTAAAGTAAAAGCACTACAACAAATACTACCATTGTGTAAAAATATTTATATGTATAAAGTAATTAGAATTATTTTTATATATGTAGTACTTTGTTTTTTCTGCAGACAGTGTAGTTCCCGTCTTCATCACTTTTTATTTCTCACAGGCTCTTAATTAGCATTAATTAATGCATGCATTCCAATCTGAGGCACGTAATTTAGTCTCTCAAGCGTCTGTCCAATGACATCATCTTTTTTATTCCCCACCCCTTAAGAAGAATGAAAATGGGAGGAGTCAGCAGAAGTGAATGAGTGCAGTCATGCGCAGTAATGAGTCCACTCACAGCGTTACCCTGGAAACAGGATGATCTAATACATTTGTGTGGGGAGATGTGTGTGTTTATACACAAACAGTTTGAGGAGAATGTTTAATGGTTTAAATGGTAAATGAGGTTGAATTGCTCTGGCATGCTTTATGAATATAATCTAAATTCACACTTTGGCAATAACTGCAGTGATGTGTGGAAATTATTTTATTATCAGTTTAGCGATGCACCAGCTGTCACCGCCGATAAAACAGTCTGTCCTTCTTTGCTTGACCTTCATCTAATTTTGCCATTTAAATGCTAATTAAGACCAATCCAGAGACTGTTTAATACTTGAACTCATTGCTGGTGCTTGTCAAGGCAGATGTCACTGGTAATATTTCTCAGTTACAGGGTTAATCTGAGTTCACTTCTGGTCCTAACTGTTTGTGCTACAGAAATCCTCAAATCATACAGTCTGTTGAGAAGAAGTGTGTATCATTTTTGGATAATCAGAACAAATGGCACAGGTTTGTACTGGAGGACAAAAGTCATAACTACAGACTAGAAACATGGGGATCTAAACCCTGCACAATTATTTACAAAAATCATTTGTGGGGCGTTTGTGGCAGGTGGACCAAACGGAAGACACGACCAATCATTGCCAGCAGAGGACAGCCGTCCACAGAGACGTGAACTCCCCATCAGCTCCACAGTTTAAACCACTGATCTCAGTACAGAGAGAACAGTCCTGCTGCTGCTGCTGCTGCTGTGAATGTTTGAGATGTATGATTGCTTCTGTCTGCTTTCACGTGCAGTTGACATATCTCTCAGTAATAAGGTTTGTTTGTGAGGATGATGCGTGTATAACTCACTGGTGTGCTGATCGTTGAATAATTTACCCGACTGATGTTTTACTCTCATGTCTTGAAATGATCTACATCACCTGTCTGTGTATTAAAACATTGACAACAGACCGATGGAGGCGTTAATAATACAACATATAAACATTTAAACCTTAAAACACAGTATGAATGGTGATCACTGACAAAAACAACAATGGCAGGACAGTCATTGGACAGGACAGGGCTTTAATAATGTATTTTTAAATGTAAATAATATTATGTTCTATATTATTTATAAGCCAGTCTTCCAGCAGACATGCTGAATTACTGGAACAAACCACTGAAGTGAATCTCACAGAACATGTCAGTCATACCTCATCTAAAATCATCAAAGTTAGAAATAAAGAAATTATATTTTACCAAACGAAAATGAAACCCTTGATTAAGATTATTAAGAAGTGTGAAATTTTACATTGAAAAGTATTCAAACATTGTGATGACATTCCTTGTACTGCTTTTAACAGATGCTGAATTTATTTACTCTAATAAAGTTACGTTTTATACAATAATAAACTTAATGAAAATCAAAGTAAACATTACACACATCATAGTAAGAATGTGAGGGAAATGTGCTTGAATTTCTCTTTTGTGAGGTGTGACCTGAACATGTTCTTTAGAGGGTTTTTTGAGATCTGATGAAAATCATGTCAAAACACAGAATGTTAAAGTTTGTCTCATTTTTTGCTGTTTCTGCTTTTCATTCTTTTAGTCGTTCTCCTCTGATAGTGTGTTAGAAGTTTATTATTCAGGAGAGAGCAGACGAGGCAGCTTAACAGCACGTGTGTTGTCTTGGCTTGAATTATTTACATGCTAGCCGTTGCTAGGACTGTATCAGTGGTAACACTGGACGCAACTGCGACCTTCTCAGACGTGACAGCTGTGGCCAAATGGTGTTAGGTTCCTCTGCCTGGATTCATTTGCCTTTGAGGATATTTAGTTAATTAAAAAGCACCATATTATCAGGGGATCCACATCCACACCTAGCCATCATCCTCTGAGTAACTGTTACTCTCAGAGGAACCCTCAGTGGACACAAGAAGACAGAAGAAGAGCAATACCGGGAGAATATAGGGAGAAATATCATGCAGACAAGATACACAAACAGAAGCAGAAAGAAATAGATACACATACGGTCAGTTAGACAGGAAACTTTAACTAAACTTGTGAAGTGCAAGTGAAGAGAACATCAATACAACACTAGTTTAACTATTTCTGTCTCCATGCTATATTCTGTCTATAATAAGATGCAGCAGCTACACTACAGAAGTGAACTAGACAGACCAGCTCTGGGCCTCAGATTTGGTTTCATTTGAAGAAAGGAAGCTGTAGAGAAGACAGAGGTCTGGCCGGTTGTGTTGGTGTGTCTGGGGACGTGGAGCAGACAGCCTGGAACTCTTCATCTGCACAATTATATTTATTCTCCTGCTGACCCTGAAGGAAACATCCTGGGTCTCTGGTGGGCGGAACACTGGGTTTTTACTGGTCTCCTTCTCTGGACACACACCTGCTATAGAAGTGAGCTGCTGTATGTGTTTCTGAGGAGATCCAGGATATCAGGGTCTGGAGTTTTGCTGTTTGTATGGATTGGAGCTCTTGAGATCTCTGAGGATGTACAAGCGTCGAGATTACGTTGAACTCTATGAGAAAGATCAAGCAAAATGGGCCTTACTTCGCAACGTCAACACTGTATTCAAACACAGCACTTTGTTGCCGGTATGACATGCGTGTGTGACTGTGTGTGTAACGTGCTGTTAGGACAGTGCTTTCCATTGATGTGCTGCATGTGTGTTTTCAGCTTTTGTGAAGTGTTTGGTGGAGGTGAATACATCTGCATTGAATCTGAGTATCTCATGCAGTCTTAATTGTTTGATATTATTACACTTGAGAAGACCTGTGGAAGAAGACCTCTCCACATCTCATTCAGCTGTGTCATGCACTGATGATGTCACAGTGTCTCACCGGGTCATTTCTATGTCCTGTGCTGATGTTGCTCTTTGAAGGGTTCAGACACTGACATTATGAACTCATTGAATGTGTTTCAGGGTGACTATGTTTGGCTGGACCTGAAGACGGGTCGGGAATTTGAGGTTCCGATTGGAGCCGTGGTGAAGCTCTGTGATTCTGGTCAGATCCAAGTCCTGGATGATGAAGGAAATGTGAGTTATTGATGATGATGGTTCTTGCTGTTGTTCTGGTAACTATTGAAATTACAGACATGAAGTTAGAACATGAAGTTTTAGAACAAAGACTGTGACTGGCTTGAATCTGGTTTTTGTTGTTGTTGTTCCTCAGGAACACTGGATCTCCCCCCAAAATGCCACAAACATCAAACCCATGCACCCCACCTCCATCCACGGGGTGGAGGACATGATTCGACTGGGTGATCTGAATGAGGCGGGGATTCTCCGGAACCTGCTCATACGATACAGAGAACATCTCATCTATGTGAGTTTATGTGTGTGAGCTTCGTTACCTGCACTAACAAAGTGTGACTCAATTATAATTCATTCTATTATTTCTTAATATAAATCTACATCACATTTACATATACAGTTATTATATGAAAAAAAATAATACAATATAAAAACCATAGTTGTTGTACCAGATTTCACCTGGTTTGTATATTATTCTTGCTCTAAATCAGTATTAGTAAGTATTCTTCTGCTTAAGTATCATCTGTGTGGTGACAGGATCCTCTGCTCTGTTTCTCCTGCTTATTGTTCTGTGTTTAATAACTGTCTCTGTTACTCGTTCTGCTCATGTTCTCTTGTGTGAAGACTAACTGCGGTGGACGGGTAAGTGCTCAGACATCAGTCCATGCGCATGATGCTCGTGGTTCATTGGCTCACTCTGAACGAGTGTGTTTCATTATGGTGCTTCATTTCAACATGGCTGTCCGGTCTGCGCTTCCATGACACTGATACATCAGCACTGTAACACACCTGAGAACAGAGAGACACTCTTCCTGTCATCTTCACTCGCTGTGACTCTGATAGTGCTGAGCTCTTATGTGTCTGCCCATACCTGCATGTTTTTACATCTTCTGTTGTCCTGTCAGCTCTCAATGTTACACACAAGCCCCAAGTACCTTCAAGACCTCCTGACATTCAACACACTTGAGATTTGTGAGGTCATCTACAGTTCTTCTAAAAGTTGACGAAAACAATTTATGTGCAGATATATTCATTTAAAATAAAGAAGTCTGTCTGTTCTGGGAAAATGGCCAAAATACTTTGATGTGACTCATCTTGTTTTTCGCACCTGATGAGACTTACTGTTGTATGACTACAGAATGACCGATAGATCTGATAAATGTTTTAGTTAAACTGATTTAAACGACATGTCTGAAACATGTCGCTAAAGTATTCAGTGGTATTTAGGTCTGAATATTATTGACAGTAAGAAAAACTTTGGTCAGCTAAGTTAACAAACACTTGATAGAATTTAGAAGTTTTTACTGAAATGACTGTGAGTGTTTCATGGGTTTCATTCATTCATTTGTTCATTTAAACACTATAAATCATCACAGCTCAAGTCCTTCTAGTCAGTTCAGTTGTGTTTCTTCTGCAGACTTACACAGGGTCCATCTTAGTGGCAGTAAACCCCTATCAGCTGCTGCCCATCTACACAGCAGACCAGATTCGCCTCTACACCAACAAGAAGATCGGTGAGATGCCTCCACACATCTTTGCCATCGCTGACAACTGCTACTTCAACATGCAACGCAACAACAAAGATCAGTGCTGTATTATAAGGTGTGTGAACCTTATGAGCCTCTGTTATCAAACCTTAGTGTGAAAGCTTTCATTCAAACGTCATGAAGAATGTGGTCAAATGAAATACACCTTTAAATTAAAGCTTGTGCTAAATACCTCTCCTGTCTGTGTGGTTTTCCATCAGTGGTGAGTCTGGGGCAGGAAAAACAGAAAGCACAAAGCTGATTCTGCAGTTCTTGGCTGCTGTCAGTGGGCAGCACTCGTGGATCGAGCAGCAGGTTCTGGAGGCTAACCCAATCTTAGAAGGCAAGAGAACCTGGTGATCTCCATCTGAAACATGCTGCTTAGAATCTGAATCAAGTAGAGTGTCTTTACTAGTCTTTACTGGTGACAGTAATCAGTAACATGATGGCTTTACCCAACAGCCTTTGGGAATGCCAAGACCATCCGGAATGACAACTCCAGTCGCTTTGGGAAGTACATCGACATCCACTTCAACAAAAGAGGAGCTATAGAGGGGGCAAAGATCGAACAGTACCTTCTTGAAAAGTCCAGAGTGTGTCGACAGGTACAAACAAATCTAAACATGAACTGTGATGTTAATGAGGTTAAGTACTGTAGTTCTGGAAGGAGTCTAAGCTCTCTTCTTCTCAACTCTTCTAGGCCCGTGATGAGAGGAACTATCACATTTTCTATTGTATGTTGAAGGGAATGACTCCAGACCAGAAAAACAAACTGGGCTTGGGTAAAGCCACAGACTACACCTATCTCACTATAGTGAGTGATGCTCTCACACTAACTGTATTGAAGTAAAGACTAGTCACATGTAAACAGTGTGTAGACATGTCTACCTTCAGCGGTTTTCTGTCTGATCTCAGGGGAACTGCACTGTTTGTGATGGGCGTGATGATCAGAAGGAATACTCCAACATCTGTTCAGCTATGAAGGTCCTGATGTTCACAGACAGAGAGAACTGGGAGATCTCCAAGCTGCTCGCGGCCATTCTGCACATGGGCAACCTGAAGTATGAGGGTGAGTTTACAGCGGCGAGTGCTTGATCGGATTCATGTTTATGTTGACAGCTAATTGTTTGGGGTTGTTCAGAAATAAAAGGTTAACCGCTGATTGTAATGTTATAATGGTGTTGTGTTTTGTTGACCGCTGATTGTAATGTTATAATGGTGTTGTGTTTTGTTGACCGCTGATTGTAATGTTATAATGGTGTTGTGTTTTGTTGACCGCTGATTGTAATGTTATAATGGTGTTGTGTTTTGTTGACAGCTGATTGTAATGTTATAATGGTGTTGTGTTTTGTTGACCGCTGATTGTAATGTTATAATGGTGTTGTGTTTTGTTGACCGCTGATTGTAATGTTATAATGGTGTTGTGTTTTGTTGACAGCTGATTGTAATGTTATAATGGTGTTGTGTTTTGTTGACCGCTGATTGTAATGTTATAATGGTGTTGTGTTTTGTTGACAGCCCGGACGTATGACAATCTGGACGCCTGCGAGGTTTTGCGCTGTTCAGATCTGACCTCTGCAGCTGTTTTATTAGAGGTATGATTTTAAATCACAAAGACCTGTTCTGATAGAGACGTAGTTACTAAACTAAAAGTTACTAACTACACTAACCATACAGTGTTCTGTTCTCTTCTATTCTGTTCTGTTTTCTTCTGCACTTTCAGAACAGTCAAGTTTTTTGAGTTGACAATTAATGTTCCTTCCAGCCTTTAAGCTGCAATCTGTTATAAATGGACAAAGTCAGCTGTAACTCCACAAGCAACTTTTGTTGTTGTAATGTTTTTAATAGAGATGGCGACAGAGAGGCAAACCTTACCTACTGCAGTTTTTAAGTTGTCATGGTAATTTGAGTAATTGTTAGTGCAGTAGGATGAGTATCTGTGCAACATCAGTACAGAAGGTGTGAGCGCCCTCTGGTGACTAAAACAAAACATTATTACTTCCTCTTTATATATTGACACATTTCTGCATATATCAGGTGGACTTTAAAGACCTGATGAACTGTTTAACCAGTCGAACTATAATAACTCGTGGAGAGACTGTGTCCACCCCTCTTAGTATGGAACAAGCTCTGGATGTCAGAGACGCATTTGTTAAGGTAAAAACTGCCCCCCCGCTTCACCTCTACTTCCTGTCCGGTGTGATACTCACATCTGATTGGCTGTGCGTCTCTGCTGCAGGGAATATACGGCCGTTTGTTTGTGTGGATTGTTGAAAAGATCAATGCAGCCATTTATAAACCTCCATCTCTGGAGCTCAAAGTAGTAAGGCGGTCCATCGGCCTGCTGGACATCTTTGGCTTCGAGAACTTCACTGTTAACAGGTAATGCTCAGGTTCCAAAACTCATCACATATTCAACTATTTTATTTCATCACTAGTTTTACAATTTGCCCCTGACCTTACAGCCATTATGAGACGATGGGTCAAACCTGATATCTTTAACCACCCAGAGATAAGAGACATATGTTTAAATCAGTTTAAAAGTATGTAAAAACCCACTTTGTATATATCTGTATAGTTCATTTTCAGACATGCTAGAGCTTAGTGTACATAGAAAGTGTGAATGTACATTTCTTATAAAGAAATATCTTGATTTTAGTTGTCTTATGATGGGGATAATGATTGGGTTGCCTTATTTTACATATTTTCAGTCATCTTGAGGCCTCCTTAGATGTTTGTTGAGGCCCTCTAGTGGGCCCTGGTCCCCTGATTGACACACTGATCTACATGTTTGTGATCTGAAGCTCTTCATTAATGCAGCCATCTCTCTCCTGCAGCTTCGAGCAGCTGTGTATCAATTTTGCCAATGAGAATCTGCAGCAGTTCTTTGTGCGTCATGTTTTCAAGCTGGAGCAGGAGGAGTACAACCTGGAGAACATCAACTGGCAGCACATCGAGTTCACCGACAACCAGGATGCTCTGGACATGATCGCCATAAAGCCCATGAACATCATCTCTCTCATAGACGAGGAGAGCAGATTTCCCAAGGTGAGAGAGAGAGAGAGAGATTTATACTGTGTAATCAGAGTGAACTTCACCTGCTGTGCTAATGCTGTTTATTGATTTGTTTTGCTAGGGTACAGACACCACCATGCTGAACAAGTTGAATTCTCAACACAAACTCAACACCAACTACATTCCTCCCAAAAACACCTATGAGACACAGTTTGGCATCCAGCACTTTGCTGGTGTTGTGTACTACGAGACCAGAGGTTGGTGACGGATGTTTTTGTGTTCATGTAGGGTTTCTGGAGAAGAACAGAGCAGGTGTTTGATTGTATAATGTTTTTGTGTTCATGTAGGGTTTCTGGAGAAGAACAGAGCAGGTGTTTGATTGTATAATGTTTTTGTGTTCATGTAGGGTTTCTGGAGAAGAACAGAGATACTCTGCATGGTGACATTATTCAGCTTGTGCACTCATCCAAGAACAAGTTTATCAAGCAGATCTTTCAGGCTGATGTCGCTATGGTAACCAGCTCATGTTGTTCTTTGATGTCCCAGAAACTCAATACTTTTACAATTATTTTTGTTGATATATTAGTTAAGGAACGAGTGAGTTACAGTACATATTTCTGCTCTTTTCTTTTCCTGTGTGTCTATAAAATGTCAGTTTGTGTGTGGTTCTGTGCCTGGTGGCAGTCTTTATAAGGTAAAACAGTGTAGAAGATCATTATATCTGCCACTCCACACATTCTGTGTGTGTGTGTATTCAGTGTGTACAGTTCAGTAATAAGCACCATGGTGCTGTTCACACAGACTCATAATGAACTCCTCCTGCTAACAGCTGCTATTCAGCAGAGCTGCTGAACTGTTTTGCTATCTAAATGTGGCTATATGAAACCTAGAGGCTAATACAGCGATACTCTCCACAATTAACCACTAACATTTCACTACATACAAGTTTGTATAGTAATTTAGTAGTTAGTTTAAATAACACTCATTAATAACATTATTTTCATCTTTACTATTCTGTGTAGTAGTCAGAAGTAATATGACCTCTGTCTGTCCAGATTCTATATCTGTGACATAGACATTCCTGAGATGAGAGTGTTTCCTAAACTCAGCAGAGAAAACAGGGAAAGTTACGAATAATTCAAAGCATGGCACCTAAGACACTTACATTGATCTTCCTGAACTTTGCTTCCCTCTGTTCCCAAAGCTCTTTTTAAAGTGTGTGTGTTTCCTGGTGCACAGGGGGCGGAGACCAGAAAACGCTCCCCAACACTGAGCAGTCAGTTCAAGCGTTCTCTGGAGCTGTTGATGAGAACGCTGAGCGTGTGTCAGCCGTTTTTCGTCCGCTGTATCAAACCCAACGAGTACAAGAAACCAATGGTGAGTTACAGCAGATCAGTCTGAAGAACAGCTGGAGAGAGACAGTCGTAAAGAACAATATTCTTCATGTTATTACAAGGCAGCATCTGTTCTTTATGTTATGTGACAGTTTTAATCTGATCCTCCTCCAGCTCTTCGATCGAGAGCTGTGTGTCAGGCAGCTCCGGTATTCTGGAATGATGGAAACTATCCGGATCCGCCGGGCCGGATACCCCATCCGTTACACATTCGTTGAGTTTGTGGACAGATACCGTGTGTTGATGCCTGGAGTCAAACCTGCTTACAAACAGGTGGAAGATTCACTCTTAATCGTCTCTAGAAATCCTGCTTATGGAAAGTTATTTTTAATATGAAGTCATTCTTCAGTTTTTAATGTGTTTATTGATGATCATGTGTATGGTGGATGATATCTCAGGAGGATCTGAGAGGAACCTGTCAGCGTATAGCTGAAGCTGTTCTGGGTCGAGATGATGACTGGCAGATGGGAAAGACCAAGATCTTCCTGAAGGTATCTCCCTAAGGTTCCTCAAACAGACAGACATGTTTTAATTTACAAAAATTAAATCAGTGAGTTTGGTAACAGATGTCTCCCACAAGACACCATTTATGACATTAACACAACCAGTGCAATGACCAGTACAGGAACCTAAAGTTTGTCACAAAATCACAAACCTAATGAATGTGTAAGGTTTTGTTTAGGTTTACTGTTTAAAAACTGTGTTTGGAGATATTATGCAGTTGTGTCAGACTCAAACCTCATGAGCTGCAGTGTTCTGCTGCAGTGTTCTGCTGCAGTGTTCTGCGGCCGGAAAAACTGCCCTTAGCCAGAGGTCAAAGATCAGGAACTAGCTTGTCTGTTACTAAAGTGCCAGGCTGAGTTTTCCAGGCAGTTGGTCTTTATCAATCCCTCCAGTCCTGTAAAACAGGAAATTCACTCAGCAGGAAGGAAGAGAGAGTCAGTGTTGATACCTGCTGACAGGAAACAGAGACACCAACCATTACAAGAGATACACATCAATATGAGGATTCAGTATGAGTGTTCAGATGATTGATTTGAACAATACTGTGTGAAACATACTGGTCCAGTTCTGGATGCTGATTGGTCAGTTCAGTGTTTCATTTGATCATTTCATTTCATTCTCTGATGAGAAGCACCAGTATCTCGTAACTGCACAGAACTTATGTACCGTAAATAAATGGTTTCAAATCATATTTGATGTTTTTATTAAGCAGTAACTAAGGCCGCTGTGTATTTTGGAGAGTTTCTCATACCTTCATACAGCTTCATTAGGATCTTTCTGAATATTTCTACCAATATTTCTCCACCAGGATCATCATGACATGCTTCTGGAAATAGAGAGAGATAAAGCCATAACTGACAAGGTGATTCTCATCCAGAAAGTGGTGCGAGGGTTCAAAGACAGGTGAGATTTACTGTGTGTGGGAATGTCTCACACATACATCATAATTAGTGAGATGTTTATTGTAAAGTAATGTACACTGTGTTACATTAAACATTACGTCAATATTTTATTATGTAAATATCCACGATTATCACAGATCCAATTTCCTGAAAATGAAGAAATCAGCTGTGTTGATTCAGAAGACATGGAGGGGTTTCTATTGTCGGAGGAATTACGGAGCGGTTGGTCTCAGAATTAAAAACACTGCATGTGTATCATCCAGCTTTCATCCACTATGATGATCTAACCCTGCTGTCTGCTGTCCCACAGATGCGAGCTGGTTTCTCACGCCTGCAAGCTCTGTATCACTCTCGTAAACTCTGCCACACGTATCGTGTAGCGCGGCAGAGAGTCACGCTGTTCCAGGGCCGATGTCGAGGTTATCTGGTTCGACGAGCGTTCAGACACCGTCTTTGGGCTGTCATTACCATTCAGGCTTATACGAGGGGCATGATCGCCCGCAGACTGTACAAGAGACTCAAAGGAGAGGTGAGCAGAGCTAGAGCTGTGAGATCTTTATTTATCACCATACAGTTCACACTCCAGATTGCTTTGTTCCAAAATGTCGTAAATCTGTTTTCTAGACTGATCTGTTCAAACTCTCTGTTCAGAAAACAAAACAAAAATGCATTTTTTTGTTTTCATTTTTTTGTTTTCAAAAAAATCATCAAATTTTTCCTGCCTGTTTGATAAAAACATCATCTGTCACTGTTTCTCTGCGTGTCTCAGTACCGTCGGCGTTTAGAGGCGGAGAAGATGCGTCTGGCTGAAGAACAGAAGCTCAGAAACCAGATGAGTGCCAGGAAAGCCAAAGAGGAAGCTGAGAGGAAACACCAGGAACGTCTGGCTCAGCTGGCACGAGAGGACGCCGAGCGAGAGAAGAAGGAGAAAGAAGAGGCCAGAAGAAAGAAGGAGATGTTGGACCAGATGGAGAGAGCTCGTCATGAGCCGGTCAATGACTCCGATATGGTGGACAAGATGTTCGGCTTCCTGGGCACCACAAACTCTTTCCCTGGTCAGGAGGGCCAAGCACCAGCTGGATTTGAGGTGAGGATGAAGGGTCAGTGTGACTGAAGTTTATCATTGTGATGGCACAATTTACTCAAAAGTGTTTTTTTTTAAATTATTTTACTGAAGTCCACTTTCTGTTTGGTTTGGTCTAGAAGACATAAGTTGTATCAATTCATTTCTGTCCACATTAACTAGTTGATTAACTTCTGCATCTTTCTCAGGACCTGGAGAGAACACACAAGGAACTAGAAGAGGAAGACCTTGATGAAGCTCTTCCTCTCCCAGAGGAGGATGAAGAAGACCTCTCTGAATACAAATTTGCCAAGTTCTCAGCCACATATTTCCAGGGCACGACCACACACACTTACGTCCGCCGGCCACTCAAACAGCCCTTACTGTTCCATGAAGATGAGGGAGATCAGCTGGTTTGTGACCTTCCACCACTGACCACTTTATATGTGTTCCTGATGAGAAAGCTGTAGACAGACAGCAAAACATTTATTTATTCAATTCTGAAATGTGTATGCAATAGAAATAGCTCAATATAATTTTAATGGACTGTTTTAGAATGATTATTAATGATTATTAATTATATCATTAGCTTATTAACATGCTCATGTTAAAACCGTCAGTGCAACAACTAAGGAAGAGCAGATTCAGTGTGGTTCTGCTCACACTCATCTCTGATGTTTCATTGGTAGCATGGTAACAGTGATTTGTAGAATGAGTTCTGGTTCATCCCATCCTGCAGGCGGCTCTGGCCGTGTGGATCACGATCCTCAGGTTCATGGGTGATCTTCCAGAACCTAAATATCACACAGCCCTCAGTGACGGCAGCGAGAAGATCCCGGTCATGACCAAGATCTACGAGACACTTGGCAAGAAAACGTACAAGAGAGAACTGCAGGCTCTACAGGGGGAGGGAGAGGTAATATGAGAGAAGATATGAGAGATGATATGAGAGATGATGGTCAATTAAATGTGACACAATGCATTTTCACGATTTATGTGGTTTCCACAATGTGTTCGTCTCTTCCAGAACTCTCACATGGACAGTCAGAAGAAGAGCAGCGTTCGTCACAAGCTGGTGTCACTCACCCTCAAAAAGAAGTCAAAGATTACAGAGGAGGTAATGATGTAATCAGCATAGTTCTTTCCAGATCTCTGGTTTTCTTTGACCCCATCATGACAGATGAGCCACTGTGTGTGTCACACTGTGTTGTGTCTGAGCAAAACTGCTCCGCAAATATTTATTCCACTCTCAGGATAAGAGGTCTGTAGAAATCATTGAATATTCTCAGTTTTTAAGGTGATGAGGTAAATTTTAGGAAAACACTCCCAGGTCACTCCGACTGAATTCCAACAAGACATTATATAGTGTACAAAGTAAACTGTGTCATTATGACAACAGTGTGTTCAGTGGAATTGATCAGATTCACAAGAGGAAGATGTGCTGAAGTGTTTAACAGACAGGACTGTGTAAGATCTGTGTGAATCATTGAGAACAGAGATGTGTTCGTCTGAAAGTGAGAATTCAGTGAAACAGAATTCTCAGTCATCTTCTGCACTAGGTGACCAAGCGTCTGAATGATGGTGAATATTCACTACACGGGAACAGCATGCTGGAGGACCGACCCACATCCAATCTGGAGAAGCTGCACTTCATTATCGGTAACGGCATCCTTCGTCCAGGACTGAGGTGAGAACCCAGATGTTCCTCAACACACAGCTTGAGAAGATTCACTATTATCAGTGTTTCAGAGCGGATCAGAGCGGTTCTCTACAGTGTGTTATTTATGATGAGTCAGACTGACACAGACTGATAGATCATGTGACTGATGTGACATGTTTTGTCCACCTCTTGTTTGTTTCAGAGATGAGATCTACTGTCAGATTTGTAAGCAGCTGAACCAGAATCCCTCTAAAAGCAGTCATGCCCGTGGCTGGATCCTCATGTCTCTTTGTGTGGGCTGCTTTGCACCTTCTGAGAAGTTTGTGAAGGTGAGAAATGTTGGTGATATCCAGACTCTTCATGTTTCTTCTCCTGTGTGATTTGGACCTCAGCACTGGACTTTTCACTGTCATTTATTCAATAAATTACAGTTATGGTGTCATTGTTGTAGTTTCTCACTTAATTTGATGTTCTTGGTCCTGTAGTATCTGCGGAACTTCATCAATGAAGGTCCACCTGGTTACGCTCCCTACTGTGAGGAAAGACTCAGAAGAACGTTTGTGAATGGGACCCGGACGCAGCCTCCGTCCTGGCTGGAGCTGCAGGTACAGCTTCATCTTCACTGACACCAAATATCAACCACACGAGAGTAAACATCATTTAACAGTTCAGAAGATCATGTGTTTGCCCCTGTCCAGTTTTATAAATGTTCAATGCTCTGTTCTTTAGGACTGCACGATATTAAAGAAAAATGTAATGTGCGCTATAATGTGATATATGATATATACGATATGCAACACTATAATGCTTTCAATTTGTAAAATCAATGTAAATTATTTAACACTGAAATTGTATAACCAACATACATGTTTCACATGCTTTCTGTGAAATGAAACATATATAACTTACATTTGCATGCCAGTCTCTCTGCATCCACCTAAAACTTTGAAAACAAAATTGTTGACTAAACTTTTATCAAAATCACACTTTTATCAAAATATGTCTATTGTGATATGCACATTTGCAATACGTCAATGATTCTGATGTATCTGCAGCTCTAATGTTCTTTTACAAGCTGTAAGCACAGCATATAATTTTACTCTCACTTTTATTCAGGCCACTAAATCAAAGAAACCCATAATGCTTCCTGTGACCTTTATGGATGGAACCACAAAGACTCTGCTGACCGACTCTGCCACCACAGCCATGGAGCTCTGCAACGCGCTGGCCGACAAGATTAGCCTCCACGACCGCTTCGGTTTCTCCCTCTACATCGCTCTGTTTGACAAGGTGTGTGTGATTTTCAGCCTGTCTGCTGAAGTCTGTCTCACACTTACAGCTCAGAGCTCTTTCTGCGTCTTGACTGTTCTTCTGGAGGGTTGAAACATGTTTGTGATGGTGTTGGTAACAGGTGTCCTCTCTGGGCAGTGGTAATGATCACGTGATGGACGCTGTTTCTCAGTGTGAGCAGTATGCTAAAGAACAGGGAGCTCAGGAGCGCAACGCCCCCTGGAGGCTGTTCTTCAGAAAGGAGATCTTCACGCCCTGGCACGACCCAGCTGAGGACAGCGTGGCTACTAACCTCATCTACCAGCAGATTGTGCGTGGGGTGAAATTTGGGGAGTATCGCTGTGATAGGGTAAGATGTTCCAGAAGTAAGACAACTGCTGTCACCTGACATTGTTTTGAGCTGTTCTAAGGAGGGAATGTTCTTCTTTTTCATCTTTCCCACTTGCTTTTCATCTGTGTTTTTCTACATCTTTGTTTCTTCTTTTTTCCACATTTGTTTTTCTTTTCTTCTTTGCACATTTTTTTCTGCTCTTTGTCCATCTTTCCATTCTGGTTCCTCTTTTCCTGGAGGAGGAGGATCTGGCAGAACTTGCATCACAGCAGTATTACGTGGACTACGGCTCAGAGATTCTTGTAGAACGTCTGTTGAGTCTCATTCCGTCCTACATCCCTGACAGAGAGATCAGCTCGGCCAAAACTGTGGAGAAATGGGCTCAGTTCATCATGGCTGCTCACAAAAAGGTACAAAAATGTGTTATCACTCACATAACAAACAGACTTGTAAGAATTTTTAAAATGTATTAGTGTACTGCATACTTGTGTGTATTTACAAGTACGCAGTATTCAGTATGCAATGAATTTAAACGGCCTCCCACATTGTATGTTTAATCCAGCCAGTATTGTTCATATTTATCATAAGGGAATTAAACAAATCATATACCACTATGCATACCACTCTTTGGTATATGTAGTTTGTAATGTAAGTGTTACAGGTATACAGAACATTTGCATACTGTGCACACTACACATACTGCATACTAATGTCTTATTACTACAGATATTGATGTTTTCATGAGGGGTTTGTGTCTTTGTAGGGCATCTACACTCAGAAGAGACTCGAGTCTCAGAAGGTGAAGGAGGAGGTCGTGGATTTTGCTCGTTACAAGTGGCCTTTACTTTTCTCCAGATTCTACGAGGCCTTTAAATTTTCAGGTGAATGCTTGACATTGTTAATGTAGAATTTAATTGTGGAGTTAATTGTGCTCTGTGTTCAAAGAAATGTTTATTTCGCATCATGACTGTGAATTTGTATATGTATTACTCAGCTGTGTTTCTGTCTGTAGGTCCCAGTTTACCCAAGAATGACGTGATAGTGGCAGTTAACTGGACGGGCGTTTACTTTGTGGATGAACAAGAGCAAGTTCTCCTGGAACTCTCTTTCCCAGAGATCACTGCAGTTTCCAGCAGCAGGTGGGGCTGCACGGCTGCTTGTGTTAGATGTTTGATGTGATTTGAGCTTTGGAGAAAAAGGTGGAGATGTTTTCTCTCTCATTCTGTCAGAGGAGGAAAGCTTCAGGCTCAGAGCTTCACCATGGCCACCATCAAAGGTGATGAATACACCTTCACCTCCAATAATGCAGAAGACATCCGGGACCTGGTGGTCACCTTCCTGGAGGGTCTCAGAAAGAGATCAAAGTTTGTTGTGGCCTTACAAGACAATCCTAGCCATGGTAAGACAGAAGACAACATGATAATTATAGACTTTCCTGTTGAAAAGACCAGTTTAGACCAGCTTGAATTGTCATGTTGGTCTTAACTGGTTTATGCTGGTTTAGTACTGGTCAAGCTGGTGGTGATGCTTGTCAGACATTAACCATTTCATTCTCACTGGTTAAGTTAGTTATAAAGCCTGGTCTTTATTAGGGTTAGTTTTCACACAATGCTTTAATATATCTGTACACTGTCAGAGATGAAAGTATTACATACAAGCTCTGTTTCGACCTTATCAGCCAGCAATGATTCAACGTTCCTGAGCTTTCTGAAGGGTGACCTCATTCTTCTGGACCAGGACACAGGTGAGCAGGTCATGACCTCAGGCTGGGCCCACGGAACCAACGACAGAACCAAACAGAGAGGAGATTTCCCTGCTGACTGTGTTTATGTGCTGCCTACAGTCATCAGACCTCCAGCAGAAATTGTGGTAGGGATTCTGTATTATTTTCAGAAAACTGGCTCCGTCTAATATTTATCTTCTCATTCTTTAATCATTTAATACTCTTCTTCACTCTTATTTTCTCTGTGTGTCTGTCTCGTTTTCCCTCTGTCTCTCTTGTTTGCCTTCAGGCTTTGGTTACCATGACACCAGACCAACGTCAGGAGTCGATCCGGATTTCACACGTGCCCGTGATGGAGAGTGTGGAGAGAGTAAAACCCTACACGCTGGAGGAGTTCTCCTACGACTACTTCAGGTGACTCCTCTGTGCCTGCGTGCTTGTGTCTTATACTAAACACTCTATACATAAACACTCTATACATAAAACCCCATACATAAACACTCTATACATAAAACCCCATACATAAACAATCTATACATAAACACTCTATACATAAAACCCCATACATAAACACCCTATACATAAACACCCTATACATAAACACTCTATACATAAAACCCTATACATAAACACTCTATACATAAACACTCTATACATAAAACCCCATACATAAACACTCTATACATAAAACCCCATACATAAACACTCTATACATAAACACCCTATACATAAACACTCTATACATAAAACCC
>JAZGTJ010001216.1:0-62401 GCA_036877575.1 Botia almorhae | reverse complement strand
AATATTTGCATCATTATTGATTTGTCTCATCCACCCGCGACCCACCCGAAAATTATCAGAATGCATTTTTTTAATACCCAACCCGCGGATTATCCGAAGCGCCCGCCGGATATAACCGCCATCTGTGCATAACTAGTCTGCATCAAACCATGCTTCCGAACAAATGTCATAAACTGTCCTGGGCTGCTCCAGGACAGCTCTGCGTCTCCGAGCACTGTGCTGTCTGTTAGCGGGGCGGAGTAACGTAGCAGCAAACTGCTGATTGTTTTCGACTACAGTCCTCAAAGTTAACTGCAAGTAAGTGAACCTTCAACAAGCTGTAGCATTATGCCAGTTCCAGACGGTTCTATGTTATTCGTTTTTTTTCTTTCACTAAATGAAGCAACACTTCATAGTTTACTAGTGATGTATAGTAAATATATGGCCATGGGACTTTGAAATATCAGAATTTAAGCCTTACCTTTATCTCCCAGGACTGTTGTTGAATCTTTTGTTAAAGTTTTGGCTTTGGGTCTTTCACACGCGGCAGCAGCACGTTTCACCGCATCAACAACATGGGGCTGCCCGCGGATGTGCCTGATTTTAAATCGGCGCTACTAAACAAGGATATCGGCCAATGCCGATATATTAAAAAATGACAAATATCGGCGCGATATATCGGCCGACCGATATATCGGTCGACCTCTAAAACTAAGTATTTTTCTGTAATGTAAAACAGTGTTAGCAATGCTTTATATAATTTTCAAACTCAAACCATTATGTAATAGCCCCCCTCTCCCAGTGCGTATTTCTTAAATGACAATTTCTGCATCAGTGTCCATACCTCAAGCAGCTCAAGCAGATAACAAGCTCACACGCTACATACAAGAGGAGCCCATAGAGCTGCTTTCCAAAGTTGACCCGCACATACATGTGTATTTGTGCAATGAGCACACCATCAGAAATGCATTTTTCCCTGAAATCACATAAGGTAAATATGTTCGTTCTTATTGCTACATTCAGCATTTAACAATAAACAAAAATGTTATAACGTGCCTGCAAACAACAAAATATGCTTTACAATATTTCATCACAGCGACAGTCCTAAACATGGGTTAGGTTTAGGGGTTGTATCCAGTAATTATACTGTATATCACTTTAAAGTAATTCAATCAGCTTAATTGACTGAGAAGCTTGTTACTATTTTTCTAAAAGGAAAAATATATGATTTTTGCTGCTAGAGGTCACGTATTCAAAACAATAACAACTCAATGTGACGGAGCATTCGTCATTTCAAATTCAAAGTACATCAATCTAACAGGACAAACAAATCATGTTCATGGATGATACTATAATGTTTGACTTATGTTTAATCATTTTATTTCATTATAATAAATTAAACACACGTAACGTAATTAATGCAAAATTATTACATATTTATCAAATTAAATGGCAGGGTAAAGCAGCACAGTTCTACATGTTTAAAAACATCATACTAAAAGTACATTTTAATGTACCCACAGCATTTGCAAAAAGGCTGACTTACCATTTATGTGTAACAGGGGTGTAACAATGCATTGATATTGATGCATTGATATTGATGCATTGTTATCGATACATCGATCATCCATGTGGGCGATCAATACATGGGCAGACAAAGACCCATGTAATTTGTAAACGTAAAAGTCAATTTTCTATTTTTCTTTATTTAACATATATAAAGTGTATTATTTTGTTGTAAATGTCCCAGTTGGGATACTGAATGTGCAATTTTCAAAGAATTTAATTAAACATTCATGTTATGTATTTTTGAAAATAAAAATATAACTGGCTGTGTAAACTAGGCACATAATGTTCACATAATAAAAAATCGATCAATATATCCCCGAATTAATTGCATTGTAATCGTATAATTTGAGTCGTTAGCAAATATCATATCGCTGGATGGGTGAATCGATAGCATACCCTATCATGAGATGTTTGATTTACACCCCCAAGATCATTTACAAACATATTTTGTAAAATTTGTGAGGCACCTTTTTCCAAAAAGGAAATTAACCCTAACAATAAGAAATGGGAATATTGATGCTTGCAGTGAATAATGCTGGAGATGGCTAGCTCTCTTGTTTATCTGTCTTGGTTTTTTAAATTTGAACCTTGTTATAAAATATAGTTGCCTATTTCGATTTTTTTGGAGTGTGGACATAAATGACAGATAACTTCCTCTTTAAGTACCAGTGGTTTCTTTCCTTCTGTGCTTGTGTAAAATAGAGGGATTGCATGTTGGCAGTAAAGTACCAGTCTGCTTGCCAAAATACGTAAGAGAGAAATTAAATGTGCATCTATATGCGTAGCTTCATGTAAAGATTTAAGGTGGTATTGTTTATGCAAACAGAGATGAAATCTCTTACAAAACGCTTGTCACACAGTTGCTTATTATAGGGTGAATTCTCTGTGCTTTTACAATACTAAACTGTATGTTTCTGATTCATCCCTTCTCCTCTGCCACACAAAACCATGATCATGCAGCCTAATGCTTGCTTAGTGAAGACACTGACAAATCCTGTCATGTGTTCAGATATGTCCTTTAGGGAGATTATTCTTGTGAAAGGCCTCCAGAGCCAAGAAGCGTGTCCAATATGGTGACATATGCCAGCTACTGTCTCTCTCAGTTACTTACTGTGCAGGAACTGGACTCGGGCCATATTCTGATGGTGTTCTTGTCTGAATGGTCAGTGATTTGGGCCCGTTTTTCACAGACTGGCAAATAACAAGACTGAAGACAGGTGGGATCAGCAGCGACCTGGCGGTACAAAATGATCAGTCATGATTACTGTGATGTGAATGTTAGATTCTCATGAATTTTCTTTGAATAAAATAATTAAAAATCTATCAACAGTGTGTTACCATCCATTTTGCCTTCGCCTCGCTGTTATATTTGTCTCTGAAACATGGTCTTCTACCACAAAATATTAGTATGTAAATGTCAAAGGCAAAATGTAAATGTAAATCAAAATAGTATTATAAATATTGCAATATTTGTCTGGCTTTAACATGCAAGTAATTTTGCATTCAGTTCCTAGATTTAAACTTTCTGCAAATCACACATTTACCTTGGCCAGTTCTGACTGTTACACAAATACCTGGAGCGCACCACCACCATCTGTTGACCTGTTTTCTGTTTCAGACAAAGCAATATTCAGGCATTGCATTTAGTAATTATACCATGCACATTTGTACTGTGTTTGCTTCAGCCCATGCATGAATTTATGAATTATTTATTTATTTATTCATGGTGTGTGTGTGTGTGTCTGTCTGTCTTTCTGTGTGTGTATATACAGGGGTTGGACAATGAAACTGAAACACTGGCCAATTTAGTGTTGGAGGTTTCATGGCTAAATTTGACCAGCCTGGTGGCTAATCTTCATTGATCACACATTCCACCAGTAAGAGCAGAGTGTGAAGGTTTAATTAGCAGAGAAATAGCACAGTTTTGCTTAAAATATTGCAATGCACACAACATTATGGGTGACATATCAGAATTCAAAAGAGGACAAATTGTTGGTGCACGTCTCGCTGGCTGTGACCAAGACAGCAAGGCTTTGTGATGTATCAAGAGCCACGGTATCCAGGGTAATGTCAGCATACCGCTGGACGAACCACGTCCAACAGAAGTAAGTAAGTAAGTAAGTGTGAACACAAGAGGAAGCTGTCTGAAAGGGATGGGCAGGTAGGAGGGCAAATGTGTATGGGAGGGGTGTGTGGGGTCATCCACAATGCTGATGGCTTTGCGGATGCAGCATGAGGTGTATATGTCCATGATGGAGGGAAGAGAGACCCCAATGTTTTTTTCCCGCTGTCCTCACTATGCAATTCCCAAATCAGGCAGTAATGCAACTGGAGAGGATGCTCTCGATGGTCCCTCTGTAGAACGTAGAGAGGATGGGGGGTGGAAGATGTGCTTTCCTCAGTCTTCTCAGAAAGTATAAACGCTGCTGGGCTTTCTTGGTTATGGAGCTGGTGTTGGTGCTCTTGACAATCTCCACAGAGGAGCCATCGATATCCAGCGGAGCATGGTCATGGTGTGCTCTTCTGAAGTCAACAACCATCTCTTTAGTTTTGTCCATGTTCAGAGACAGGTTGTTGGCTCTGCACCAGTCCATTAGCCGTTGCACCTCCTCTCTGTATGCTGACTCGTCGTTCTTTCTGATGAGCCTCCACTACGGTTGTGTCATCAGCGAACTTGATGATGTGAGCTGGGCATTGTGATGTGATGATTTGAGCTGTGCATTGCTGCACAGTCGTGAGTCAGCAGAGTGAACAGCAATGGGCTGAGCACACAACCCTGGGGGGCTCCAGCAAGACTGGTGACAGAGTGGTTTGATGAACATGAACAAGTGAAGTTGAACATCTTCCATGGCCTGCACAGTCACCAGATCTAAATATTATTGAGCCACTTTGGGATGTTTTGGAGAAGCGAGTCATTTTCCTTAGTTTCCGGAAATGTGTGTATATTTATATACGTCTGTGTTTACCTTGTGAGGTTTATTTTCAAGTTGTATTTGTTTGCCCCAAGTTGTATTTGTTTTGAATGAAACTGTTCTTAAGTTACCATTACTGCAACACAATAATTTCACCCATCAAAAATGCTCTAAAAGTCTCTTGAAATTAATATTGCTATTTTTAAAAACCTGTGAAAAATTGCTGAGGGAACCCATGCCTTGCCATGAACCCATGCCATGTATGATTTGTTGGAATCTGACAAACAAATAAATGAGCTACACCTGTCTGATGCATCAGTTGTTAAGAGAGCAGGAAAAAACAAAAATTTTTCATGCATTATTAAAACACAGGAAAGATCTAAGAAGGTACACCTCTCAGAAAACCCATACCCGAAATGTAACCTCTGCATTTATTCCATTACTGGTGAGGTTGTTGAACACACCCGGAGCAGTGGCAGCACTGTTGCACACGGGGAACAATCAAGGGCAAATGTTGAGGTCTTGCTCAAGGGCATTTCAGTTGCCCTACCTGTCGGCGCAGTAATCGAACCAGCAACTAGCGCTGTGCAATTAATCTTAATTTTCAATTTTAATTATAGCTTCCAACAATTACGAAAACAAATAATCAAGGTAAAATGATTGTTGTACCAAATTACATTTCACAAGGATTCTCTCTATTTTCTTTTTTTTCAGTTAAATCAATTTTAAAAAGACTGTTTGCTTTTTTCAGTAAATGTTGTTTGAGTCAGTGAGTGAAATCGTGCTAAATATTCGTAATTGCAATATTGGGCAAAATAATTGTGATTAATTTTTTTGTCATAGTCAAGCAGCTCTACCGGCAACCTCCTGATTACAAGCCTGACTCACTAAACCACAAAATTGCAAATAATTATGCAGATTTGTATTCAACAAGGCCATTTCTATATTATCTACACAGCACAACATTCTGTATTGTGTAATTACCTATTGTAGATAATGGCTGTGATGTGAACTACTTTTTAAAAACTATTTTTAAGAGAAATCATTTTTAAATGTCCCTTTCTAAGTTTGTTACAATAGGACATCTGTTAATACGGGAAGGAAAATGTTAATATCAAGCAATGATCTGCATTCATATTTTCATAATTGTGGCAAATTAGTCTAAATTGTTATTTCATCATGCAATACCACAGTGTATCACACACCACGATTCCAGAAATAGAATAGACCACCTACCTATTTTGTTTGATTCAGCACTGAAGAGAATGATAAATCAGTGTTCTCTGATGTTGTTCATCTTGTGCGCTTTAGAGCTGTGTCCCAGGACACAAGTGTTGTAAATTGTCTGACTAGTTGTGTTCTTGATGCAGACAGCCTGTTATGTTTGACTGTGGTTGTCTGGAACAGCTGTAGCTTCATTTCCATGTTGTTCAGTTTTGATCTGCTCTAGCTGGAAGTCAAGTCAAGGTAAGTGGATGTAATGTACTTTATCTATAAGGGATTATGAAAAAATGGATCTTATGAAAATGTAAGTGGTGCTTTCTCATGCAAAACATGCCGCTACAATGCTACAGTTTTGTGTGTGGTTTCCGTAGTGTTGCTAGGTGTTCTGAATGTAAAAATGTTTAAACACGCCACACTCAGTTCTAGTTGCTAGATATGGCTTGGGCCCCTTCTTGCTTTTCCAATGTAAGCATGTTTTGTTTTAGCATTTTATCAAATGGCAGGTGAAAATCATTAGTGTTGAAAAGTGCAAGTAGGGTAAGCATCAAAATTAAAATCCCACACCATAAGTGTGCACAGTAACTAATATGATGACTGCCTTTTAAGTTAATTAGTGATTCTTTAATTTATGTTTGAAAACTGGGTTCACCCATAACTCTAGAAGTGCAAAAACTAGAAGTGCATAATTTAACATAACGCGACAGTTTCAGATCTGTGTGACTTATATTTGTGAAACACAACAAGGAGAATTTTAGAAGAAGATGGCAGCTTGTTTCCATACAGAGAAATTAAACGTTGAACAATGGCCCATCAAGCTCCAAAATGACAAGAAATAAAAATAGGTGATGTATTCAGTGGTGGAAATGGCCAAGATTCATTTGGGAGGACTCTAGTTGGGAGCGTAGTTTTTTTTTAAAATCATAGATGCAGATAACCCCCAAAATTTATGTATGAAATTTGCATAGCCTTTCAAAGCTAATTACATGAACAAAAGAAGGAAATATAATTCACCCATATATATGTAATTCACCCAGTCACTTGTGTGAAGGCCAAACTGTAGCCAAGTTTAAAACAAAGTGTGACAAAACATGTGTATGTAGCATAGCTGGTAGAGTAGCAATTTGCACGTTAGCAGTGCAAAAGGCTCTGAGGATAGATAACACAAAGGATTCAGATTTGATTTTGTTAACAGTTATTAAACAGTTATTTATCGCACAGTTATTTCAACAGAGAATGTAAAGCCATCTGCACTTGTCTCTGCTGCCCACCTGTCTCTACTCATTCTTTCTGTTTTCTATTCACTATGCCTGGATTTGAAGTAGCCTAATTAAAATTGACTTGTACTGTTTCTGCCGTATATAGCATGTGGTAGTTTGTACTTGACAGCATGCCCACATGGCCTTTTGTATTTGACAAAATTTGCATTATACAATTGGAGCAATGCTGTCAACTCAAACTTTTTTAGTTGTGATGTTTAAACCAGAAGTAATCTCAGTATACAGCAAGGTTATAAAAATGTTTAAGGTATGTAAAAATTTGTTTACACACATTTCAATAAAAAAACAAAGGAAAATAAACCTTTTATTTCCAATATGATTAAAGGACACTACTCGCATACAAATGTTAAGGTCATGAGAAAACAATGTAACATACATAGAATACAGTATGTACACTGTGCATATTATATACACTTTCTGTCTGAACGATCTGCTGTTTGCAAAATGTGCAGTATACAACAGTGCACACTTTAATGTAGTATGAGCTACTATCCTTGTTATAGTTGAATAATGTACACATACTATTAAAAAGTATTAAATAGTATGTATTGCATATAATATTTAGTAAGTACTAATGTAGTATTTTGTTTAAAAAAGTCTGTCCCTCCCTATATAGGCACACACACCCAGTCATGTTATTTGTCTCATACTGCCCCCTATGGGAGATAAGAAGAAATGTGTGTTGTTCTGTCCTATGTCACACTGATTATTGCCTGGTGGATTGGGAGATGATAAGGAGATCCAAAGGACCAAGCTGTAATTATCCTCCATAAAATCAGTTACAGTACAGTGGAAGAGATTTAGTCTTATTCTTCAATCCCTTATGCATTAAAGATGAGATATGCTAGAGCAGACATGACATTAAACACTCAAGGCATATTAATGTCTGTTTCATAACACAGGAATTTTACTGGAAGCATTCAGCAGCTAATAAATTCACAACCACACTTTTGTTTGTGAACAAAAATGTCTTGCAAAACATTACATATCTCACTGATGCTCAGATCAACACATTTTAAACATAGTGACACTGCAGCACTGGATGAGAAAATGTTCCTCCAGATTTACTGCCTAATGATTATTTTTCTGATTTAAAATAAAGATACCTTTTGATTGTGTTTTAGTTCGACTGCCCCCTAAGAGTTGACAGATCGTTAGTCAAAGAGAAAAGCCTATTAGAACACATTTTAATTGGTCTGTTAGTCATAGAAATAAATGAAAGGCTGCGAAGTCAAGCAGCCTGTAATGGACAGATATGTGCTAATTCTGAAATCAAAGGACATCAAAAGTGTTCATTATTATATCGAGATATTAAAAGATGATTCTGCAGGCAAATGTTGGCTTGAAATTTATCGAACTCAAACATTCTTTATTATTTTATATTTGTCAGTAGTATCTTAACAATAGTCGCTTTACATGGTCGGTCACACTAGATACATGTGCACTGTTATTAAGAGCATATTCGGGTTTGTTGAAGTGTGGACATGATGGCACAATGCTAAGCTTGCCACATCTGCGTCCACATCCACAGCATCAGAGCACATCTTCTCAGAGGCTGGTGCTTTATTGTAAGCAGGAGATGGAGCTCACTTCTCCCGGACACTGCAGGTGATCGTGTCCTAAAACGCTTAATGTGGTTTAATTCATTAAGACCAAATAACAAGATTTACGATACACCTTATTAATAAAGTGTACTATGTTCAAAAATGCAGAACATAAATGTAAAGTCCTAAAAACATATGAAGTGTTTTCGAATGTCCAGTGTTCCTTTTTCATATAAGAAGACTGAGAACGGAGACAAAAAATAGTGCTGTGAGTTAGATAGTTGTCTATATTGATGTAGTTGTTGCTGCTTTATGCTTTATAGTTTTTATATAATGTATAGGCTTTTGTTTGTGCTGTCATGTTTAAACAGGTTTAAACAGACTGTTGGCTTATAACATATGAATAATATCAAAATTTGCAGATTGTTGTTAAAGGTGTGCTGCTGTTTTTCTTACACAATATCCCTCGGTCATTGGGTTTTCTCTACACAGTTTTATTTACGAGAGCATTCAGTTGTAAATCACTTCTGTTAACTGTACTGTGCTCAGTCCTCAGCTTTACTTGAATTTTGCTTTCTTTTTTTTTAAATATTTATATTCATGGTCAGATAGTTGTAACAAATGATGCAAAAATGTTTCTTGTGATTTATTTTGGGGAAATATAAAGACATTCAGATGAAAAGAGCTTTTCATTACCATACTGTCTATAGAACACAGAAAGCTCGTGGGCTCGTGGATGAAAAGAAAAATATTTTTTTATTTTTGAGTGAATTAACCCAAAGTGGTGTGATGGCACTATGTTTTATATTGGGGGGTTTCCCGAGCTGGTGGAATGTTTGGGTGGAAGTTTCTTGGATCTGTTGAAGTTAAAAATCTCTCTAATCTGTCTAAAATCTCGCTCTAAATCATAGATTTTCACTCACGTAGAGCAGTTGAATTGGTTAGCTTGGAACAGTTTTTGAACATTTTATTAATTAATTTATGAGTAAAGGAAAAATCATGTATGTAATAACAGAATCTGTCTACTTTTAATGCTAGGTTAATGTTTTGTTACATAATAATCAAGCATGTCTAATTGTTCATGTTTGAATTGAATGAATAGTATGAATGGTATTTGTGCTTTGGCAAAGATGACAGTGTACCATATTTAAGAAAAATAATAAATAAACGGAGTTTCATAAGTTTCTTTTTCTCTCTAGTTGGTTATCATGGCTGGGATAGTGCTGCTGGCATACTACTTTGAATGCACGGACACGTTTGGGATTCATATTCAGGGCTTCTTCTGTAACGATGCTGACCTGATGAAGCCCTACCCTGGAGTGGAGGAGAGCAGCTTCATCCCTCCTCTCATTCTGTACTGCGTGGTGGCAGCTGCGCCCACAGCCATCGTAAGTGCAAGCGTGACACATACAGCAGTTAAATGAACAATGGACAGTAGTTCCATTTGAGGTTTTGAGTCACAGAAGTCCTTTATCTGTTGTTTGTTGCCATTTTTCTAGGGTTGACTGAAATCAATCCAAACCAAAATAAGCAATGCTTGTTTATTCTCATAGTGAGTTAACCATGCTTTTTATAATACCTCCCGGGGTCTGTAAAGATCCTAAACCAAAAAGAAAACAGGCAGCCAAACCATACAAAAGTAATGTTTAGAAATCATGATTAACAATTTTAGCTGATTAATAATGTTTAGCTGGACAATTAACACGTTTACACAAGGAGAATTTTCACATGCAAAATATAACTATTATTTTCATGTGGAACAAAAAAATGAAATGGTAGCAAAGTGTGTCTAATTCTAAAGTCCAGGAAGTCTCGGTGAAATATGGTCATGAAAAGCTGCTGTAAGAAAGACATTTTGAAATGGACACTAGAGGGCAACATAAACATTTGCAACAAATAATGTGGTCACTCTAAAATGTTACAAATGAGTCTTTCAAGAATGACTATACATTTAAAAAGGTTACTTAAGGACGTTTTAATTGTGTTTCTAGTTGGCTTGTACTACTTTACTTCCCTAAAAGAACCTCCCCTAAACCAATGAAGGGTAAATCACAAATGGGAAATTAACTTTAGTCTCCAGAGCGGAGACTAAATTCTTGTAAAATAATGGTTTCAGTTTTACTGCTTCTGTTTGGAATCTAAGTCAGGGGTTATGGAGCCGAGTTTTTTAATTTAGATCATACAGTAACATTATGAGGATTTAGAAATACTGTATGTGAATATTTTGTTATTTTAACAAGCATTATTGTTATATAACAGTCATGATGTAATCTTTTAGCTTCTCTTTTGTGGGTATTATAATGCCCTTATATCTCTTAGAAAAGAAAGACCTGCAAGGTTTTGTTCATGTGCATAGCACAGTCAATTTAGATGTATAATGTATAAAATCCCTTTTTTGTTACGGTAATAGAAATTGGGACAAAATGTGTTTAATTGTGATAAAATTTTCACATTCCACACCAAGAGCACAGGAAATACAATCTTTATTTACCTTAAGCCGGGTGCACTGTACCATTTTTTTATATTCCTTAACGATTGTTGCTGAAAAGACAAACATGATCGACCTATAAGCCATGACTCACCATGGATTCTCTGTTGTTATTAATGTCAGAGTGTAAGATAGTCAAGAATCATTAAACACATGCAAGATGACTCATCTGAAGTCTCATGAGATTCTTGTATCATTTTATAAGGTTTATAGATTAGGAAGCAGATTAAAGTTTTCATCTGCACCTTTTGCACTGTTCAGCAGATCAACACTTTGTTTTTTTCAACTTCTAGCCGGCCAAAGTGATTTTTTTTAGAACATTGCTGCTTCAGCCTCCGTTGTATGGTGGATAAAATATCTGACTTCAAAGTGACCTGTGAAATTGAGAGTAGAGGAATTATTGTTACATCAGATGACCACCGGAGTTCCTCAAGGATCTGTTCCTGCTCCTCCTCTCACTATACACAGCATTTCTGGGTTCTGTCATTTAAGCACATGGCCTGTCACACTATTACGACAGAGAAGACACACAGCTTTATTTTTCATTACATTCCAATAATCCCACCATCTCTGCTTGGATTTCCACTTGCCTGTTCGACATCTCAGCCTGGATGAAGGAACTTCAGTAAGACAGAACTCCTGGTATCTCCAGTTAACCCACCACTAGACCCATCACAACTTCACAGATCAACTCATCAACTCTAACACCTACTTAGCCCACTAGGAACTACAGCATAATCAGGATAATCAGACCTTTCCTGTCTGAGCACGCAACACAGCTTCTAGTCCAAGCACTTGTAACATCAAGACTGAACTACTGGCTGGCCGTTCAGCCAGCACAAAAAACCCTACAAATGATCCAGAATACAGCAGCACGTCTCGTCTTAAATCAGCTGATAAGAGCCCACATCACACCTGTCTTGATCTCACGCCACTGGCGACCCTTATCACATTTAAATCTCTGACACTGGCTTTCAGGACAGTCAGAACTGTGTTCTGTAACCAGATCACTCTCTAAGATCACCATTCTGTTCCTTCCTGGTGAAATGAGCTGCCAGCCTCCACAAAGCTGCTGAGACCATTACAGCCATCAAAAAACAACTTAAAACACATTACTGTACTATTTTACAGACACCTGATAAATCTCAAATGCTCCATTGTTTAACCTTGTTTAACGTTGTCTTCTACTGTTTATCCTGTCTCTAGCATCAGAGCTATTCCTACTTGTAAATGTAGCCTTGTAGACTGGGCTTGTTGGTTCTTGGTGGGGGGGGGGAGGTTACATGCCCTCTCTCTCTTTGTAATTCACTTTGGATAAACATTTATTCTGGTTTACATCTGCTAAATTAATAAATGTACATTTGAAATGTTTTGTTTTTTATTTTTATTTCAAGTATTAGTTCACCCAAAACTGAAAATCATCATTTTTACTTACACTCGTCACATGACTTCCTATCGTTTACCTTCAGAAGACCTGGAGGTCATTTGGACACTTTTTATGGTGGTTTATTGTTTTGTGTAGAGCTTGACAGAACATGGTTAACATGCACTTTCATTTTATAAAATACAGCAGTGTGAACAACATCAAACAGGTTTAGAATGACAGCAGGATGAGTGAGAATATTTGAATAAACTGTTCCTTTGTGATTCATTACTTCCATAAAGAGGAATCAATGTGCAAGAAACAGATTTAACATGTAATTAACGCACTGAGAAAATTATGCATCCAGAACAGGCAAATATATAGTAGAAAGAAAGAATGTATTCTAATAATGCCATAAAGAAAATGCTGAACGCTAAAATCTCTTTTTGAATGTTAATGTATTAATTCCTAACACCAGAAAAACTGAGGCAATGGCAAACTTTTGATTCATGCCAGAATGTTTCAGAAATGGTCAGCAATAAAAAATGAGATTTTAATGATCAGCATGGGTATGTAGTTTTTATAGCTCCTTTTCCAACTCTAAAAAGTTGAAAAATCCTGTTGTTATTTTTACCGAAAAGGAGAAAAGAGAAAACTGCATAAAGATTCTTAAATATATGCTTTTGTGTTCTGCTGAACATATGTTAACTATGGAATAGAGTGAGTAAATAATAGCAAAATGACTAGCAAAACGAATAGCAAAAAATTAGTTTTTTTTTAATATTCCTTCAAGGACTATTTGACATTTATGCCTTGGATATTGTTACTGTATAACAATTAAACAGTGATAGCTAGAGAAGACGGGTGAGTTCATCAAAAGCACCAAAAAAAGGGTTAGTAATAGAGAAACTAAATACTTGGAAGCAACCAAGCTCAACAGGGGGACCAGTCTTCCTCTGACTGTATATTACTGTATGTATATTAATCAGTACATACTGTATTACTTAATCGTAAAAAATACATTTGACTTGAACATATAGCATTAAGATATATTAATCAAACTGTAATCAGGTATTTAGATCCATCTTATTGTATGTGGTGTCAGGGTGCAACTGGTTGATGATGTAGACTTTGATGACAGCTGGTAGTTAGTACAGGCTGTGGCAATTGCTCGCTAACAAGTAACAAAGATGCAGCTTAAATAATGTCTTAATATCCTGGAATATGTAAAAATTTGGTTTTGTTGTTGTTATGCAATCTAATGGAAGTTCCCACAAACATTTATTGACTCGTCATGTAGGCAAAATGAGTAAATACATTTACACACATAGCAAATCATACAAATACGTCTGTCTTTCCTTCAGACTGTAATTTCAGAATCAGCGGTAGTGAATCAGTGCTGCTGTGTCTTCTGTTAAAGCTGTAAAATTATTACAATTGTAAATGTGACATTTGACACGCGAATGATAAAACACTGTGTCTGCACTGTAGGCAATTTACGATCAAACAATCGCTCGTGTTTATGATCAGTGGAGAGCTCGATCATAATTATGCCTTTCACAAGAAAGACAGCAGCAGCAGCTGTCAAAGTATGTGTCTAATAGAAAGTGAGAAGTGAGAGGCTGAACAGATTTGACCTCTGTCAGTAGATGAAGAAATAACGAACCCAAAAATGTCTTTTATCATTTACTCACCGTCATGCCATCCCTGGTGTATATAAATTTCTTTTACTTCGCTGAACTGAAACAAATGCTATTTATCATAGCAGTGAATGGGACCCAAAATGTTAAAGCTGTAAAAGCACACACATTCATCACAAGAGTAATGTTTCTGAAGCTAAATGAATGATTTCCACATTGTTTGAATGATTTCATCACATGTTTTTGTGTAAGAGGTTATAACTGCCAGCTTTAACTTTCTTGGGAATTTCTAAGGACAAAGAGTTAGTGATGTTAAGAAGATACTCTGATGTTATAGGACCATTACTACTGTGCTGTATTAGAACTATTCCTAGTGGTAAATGAACATCATTTTAGTAGATTGAGTGGCATTAACTAGATATAACATACAAGAGACAAGGCAGTGGTCAAAGATCAGTCTAAAGCACAATTTCAGTGTCTGTTCTATGTTGTCTAATTTCTATTTGGTTCTGGTGTAGATTTTTGTTGGGGAGATCTCAATGTATGTCATGAAGTCCACCAGAGAAGCCCTCATTGTCCAGGAGAAAACCATTGTGACAGGAGAGTGCTGCTATCTGAACCCTCTCATCCGAAGAATCATCAGGTTTATTGGTGAGTCTTCTGTTTTGATAAGTGTGTAACATTTCTGTGTGTAACAAGACTTCTAAGATATTGCTTTCAATTACTGATATATCTTGGGAGCGGGGAAGTATATTGTTTTGACCATGTTTTTGTACAATTTTGGTCACACTACAAATGCCTAAATGTTATTGCATTACATACAAACACAAACAAATAATGCCAAAGCTTTTTCACACCTAACTTCTGAGGATTGCAGTGATATGGATCATTGTATTAAGACCTTTTCACAGTCTCCAGCAGTCGTGACCAGAGAACATTTTAACCCTCACTGGCACCCTTTAGACAGTCACAGGCATAATAAATTATAATCTAGTTTGCTCTGAGACATACAATTTCACAATGAAAGTCAATTAAAGAAATAACAAAAAATTCTGTCAATGTTTATCTTCCCCCCATGTTGTGCCAAAGCCACATAAGCATATAACATGTATCTATAGTCTATACCCAGGGTTTTCAAAGACAGTGTGCCTCCCTTTTGAGCCAACGTACACATTCACACACACAACCAACCATCATAACATATTTAGATGCGACTGGTTGTATTTTTAATACAGAAAGGTTGCTGCTGCTCTGTTGCACTATGGCTGTTTTATAGCGCACATATTAGCGGTGCGCAAGTAGTGTGAGAGCGGTCGCAGCTCATCTCACGCCCATTGTGCTTTCACACTGCCAGCATTTGCAGAGCGTAACCGAACCACTGCTATTTGCGCCAAGACAACAGTTGCTTTTTTTGGAGCTTATTTTGGAGCACCGTTATTGCGTTATTCCTCCCCTTCAAGAAGCTTGTTTTGCTGTTAATGTGGTTTATATAACTTGTATTTGTTTTGTCCACATCACTTTTATAACCTTTGTTGTCCGTGCTGTGTGTTACAGACAAAAAGATAAAAAGCCCATCGCGCTTTGTATTTCTCTAAATGATGCAGTCAACCAGCGCAGAGCAGAATGATCTCCAGCCTTTTATCTGTCAGAAACAGATGTTACGCTACACTATAGCGCATCTGTTTGGTATCGGAAGACTGCATAACTTAAAAAATGCAGTTGTGAGTCTGATGGTGTAGTCTCGACCTAACCTAAAGGACCAAAATAACAGACTGACTGAACCGTATTCTACTGCTGTGTGAGAAAACGTAGCCTTTAATTGTTGTGGTGCTGAACAAAGACAATTTTTGTAACCCCTATGCATGCCTCTCCGACACGCTTTCTTGCAAGCTCCTGGAGGAGGCACGCCGAACACTTTGAAAAGCTCTAGTCTATACGAAGTGTTACATTCCGAGACTTATGAAATGTTATGATAGATTTGTATGTGGAACCAACCAAAATTTACATTATAATTAGATTGCAAATTACACAGTGACATTACATAGTTACACTGACACAGTTGTGGATGGCAGTATGGGGAGTTGTGATAATGGTGACAGAGAAACTTGAAAGCTAGAAAACTATTGTTCATTGTAAGTTTATTTGAACTATTAGTTTATCTAACTTTTCAATGACTCCACATTCCTGTGAAATAAATGTTTAAAACATAAAAAGTTAGATCTTGTTTATTTGAACAAAACAGCTGCAGTAAATACAAAAATAATGATAACATACTGCACATCAAACACATCTGCAAAAAATATACATCTAAGAAAGCTCACGTTACTCTTTTCATAATGGACATTATAATTACGTGCAAAAGAGATAAAATGTTAAGCAGAGTATTTTTGTTTATACCAAATGGTGTATGCAAATTGTGCTTTTGCACTACTGGGCATCTGTAATTACTTCTGGATGAAGATAAAAATAACAGATAACAGATTCTGTCAGACTGCATTGGTATTCATGGTCGTTCGGCAAGCCTTGTCAGGAATGAGAACTGTATTTATTATTTTATTTGTTGATTGTGTAATTATATCTGTTTATACCAGGTGTCTTTGCGTTTGGCCTGTTTGCCACCGACATCTTTGTCAACGCTGGCCAGGTAGTGACAGGCAATTTGGCACCATACTTCCTAAGTGTCTGCAAGCCAAATTACACAGGAATGGATTGTCACTTCAAGCACCAGTTTATTACCAATGGCAACATCTGCACTGGGAACAAGATGGTTGTGGAAAGAGCCAGGAGGTCATTCCCATCCAAAGATGCTTCACTCAGTGTCTACTCAGCCGTCTACATCACTGTAAGAGACTCGTGTGCATCCTAAACAGTGTTTTGCAGTTGTATAATTTTATTCTCTTATTTGTATTAAAGTGTGTTGATATTGCCTTTTCAAACTCATTTTCAAATGGCACTTTTATTTCAAGGGTAGTTGACTTTGACAAGCTGTTTGCCTTTGTGTAAATATAATATTATATATATATAATAAAATATATATATAATAACGCTCCATATGTTTTGTTAGACAAACATTTTGACATTAGGCCAAAAACGATTCTACGTAAATATATAGTGCATTGTATGGGGGGTGAAACTAATTCAGACACAGCTAAAGATGAAGACCTAACCTAACCTAACGTAACAACATTATTTTAAGTCAAATTGTAGATGATTCTTAATATTAATTTAGATGCTAAAACAGAAAGCAAAAACTGGCATTATATTTAACACATTCCATTAATTAGAAAGTTAAATAACATGAATATGAACAGATTAAATTATGTATTTAAATATGAAATTAGCATTGCTTCATTTTAAGTAGCTATTTTCTAAAAAGAAACGTTTTGTGTGAGTTGTTAAAGGGTTAGCAGTGGAGTACATTTTGATTGTGGTGAGTTTAGAGCAGCTGTCTCCATTTCTCACTTCATCTTTTAATGGAAATTACAGGTTATTTACTCATTCCTTTCACTATAATTTCCCAGTGGAGGAGTAAGCACTGTGTATTTATTTAAGCTTAATGTCCTTACTCACCTGCTGCCAAACAAAGCCAGTGAATAAATCGATTTCTGAGCGAGTGTGTTTGCGTGTGCTTGTTTTCAGATGTACATCACAAGCACTATCAAGACGAAAAGTAGTCGTCTGGCCAAACCCGTGCTCTGTCTGGGAATCCTGTGTGCTGCTTTTCTTACTGGGCTGAACAGGGTCTCCGAATACCGTAACCACTGCTCGGATGTTGTTGCTGGCTTCATATTAGGTGCCTCTGTAGCTCTTTTTCTGGTGAGTTAACTTTCACAGAACATCTGTATATTGAGGTATATACTGTATATAGTACTCTAGTACTTTAATAATATTACCAAATAACTTTATCCATTCTGTTTAATTGTATTTCTACATCTACATATATTCAGTAAATAATGTTTTAAAAACTGAATAAAGCTCACAAAAGAATTAAAGATAATAAAATATGTAGACATAATAATGTCTAATCCTACCTTTAGAGCTGTTTATTGATTGTTTAATGTATGTAAGAAGTCTTTGAAAGTTTTGTGGCTTAAACAGTTTTAAGAAGTATGTGCTTAAATTGTCTGAAAATACAAGGACTTTTGAAGAATATTTATAGGTAGATTAAGAATAGTCAATTATAATTCATAAAATTCCACAATCATAATCACAATGAATTGATGCATAGTGGCATGCTGTAGCAAATGGACATGTGATGTAGGCAAGAGTATTATCATCATGTCTAGACTTTGGCTTATCTTTGGTAACTGTCCAAATTGTTAAATGTTTCTTTCTTACTGTAGGGAATTTGTGTAGTCAACAACTTCAAAGGGACCCACTCCACTCCTACCAAACAGAAGCAGAAGGATTACCGTGGACTTCCATTGATGACATTCCCACGTGTGGAAAGCCCCCTGGAGACCCTCAGCGCACAGGTAACCTCTTCAAAATGCATTTGTAGTGGTTTTCACACCTAACCCTAGATTAATGTCATTTAAATCCTACATTTTTAGCATTTAGCCAGTTTTATTTCTGGGTTTAGCAACATTTGTTGAATTTGGAAGTTATTTATTTTAGGAAGTATCAACTGAGCAAGAGTGCTGTTGGACTCGATATCAGCATGATTGGGGTTTTGTAAAAGGTTAAATTCCACAGGTGACTAGTAACTAGGGAATAGTTACGCATGCTTCTTTATCCACTGTTGTATATAACATTTTATTGCTCTCTCTTCCTCTGTAAATTAAATGTCCACGCCTTAGTGCTTTTTTACACATAATACAGTGATTTAGAAATCATGTGCTGTAAAGATGGACCTAAAAGAAAAATTTACAAAGAACTCGAAATTTGAGACCCTGTGGATTTAGAAGCAATTATCATGTGCTAGAATTAAATTATAATACAATATGAAATTAATTAAGAGAGATGCATTAGCCTCACAAAATTATACACTAATTGACATTAACTGCAAGTTATGTTTGCAGTATGGCAGCATTCCCAATGTTAGTTCCAGTCTTTATTTGACTGGACTTTGCTGTGCATTTCATAAACTGACTGAAATGTTAAGCGTTTTTGTGCAGTTTATTTGCTTATTTATTTATAATTAACATTTTTTTGCCCCTGAGGAAAAAACATAAAACAACCAACGACATGCTTTGATTTTGCTTTATTTCCTTAAAGAGTGGCTATAGCAACTTATTTTCGACCTAACTGGGGAGTAAGCTAACCAATGCCCAGACAGATGCATTTTATCATCTTATACAGTAGTAAAATACACAGGTTGTTTTTCCAAATAATTCTGACATTCTTTACAGCCGGGAACATCTAGCAAAATACCTCAAAGACACTAATCTGGGTCAAATGGATTCTTCTTTTGACACAGACATAACATACTAGTGCAATTAGAAGCTGGCAAAGTAAACAGCACCTTGCGATGTGAATGATCAGGTATCCTGTCTTTATCTGAACAAGTGCAACAATCAAAGCTGTTGATTATTGGGAATTGGGATTATATGGGAAATTACACGTTCTGCTCTGTGATGTTCTGATGTTCCAGTTAAATGATGGGTAATCAGTGTTTAGGCAAGTTGCCAATTATTGCAACAGCAGTAACACAGCGACGCTCTCTGAATTCTGTTTTGTTTGTATTTCAGAACCATTCGGCATCCATGACTGAAGTCACATGACTAAGGGGGCAGCACCGCGTCACTTTTGCTTCACCTCAACACTTCTAGGCACAAAAAGTTTTTGTACTGTGGCATACTGTAAAAAAGGATGAAAAAAGACAGTATTATGTTATAACTAGTTGTACCTAAAAGCCGCTGTTTTGTACATTTTGTATAACAGAGTGCTGTAGCTTTCCCTCACAATGTCAACACTGCTCAATTCATGTCCAGATGTATGCCGCCTTTGTCATGTTTTACATCACAAAGTAAGTAAATACAGTCTATATATAATGTAATTGAAATATTGATGTTGTTAAGTGGTATTTGTACAAAGATTGATTTTTAGATTTTGTTTCTGTACATTTTTGGGCAAATATCATTTTTGTATTCTTTTTGTTATCTGTATAAAGCATTTTGAATATGTTTGCCTGCTGATTTTCCAGGAATGTTTTTGGTATAGCTGTTTTTTGGTGTAAGGTTAAAAAAGCAAACACATCAAATTGTTACACGTTGTTTCTGATTCGTGGGCATCTTTGAATGGACATGTACTCAGCATGAAATACACAGAACTGTTTGATTAACCTGTAATTCCCAACTTATGTTTTCTTTAAAGTTTGCATTTCAAAATGTTGAAATGCTGAATATATTTTCCGGAGTAGTCTGTCAAATAAATAGTAGTTGATAATAACAACTGAGTCCATTAATTTGAGTGGGTTTGTTTTTTAAGGAAACAGGAATGTGTTTAGTTGTTCATGCATTCTGTTTCATATATGTGCCTCATGCGCATACGAGTGGAATTCAGTGCAGTTTTCTTAGAGGTTGCAGTTGTATTACTCTACATCCCAGCCTGTCTGCCCGACACCCTGGGCACATTTAGCACATTTAGTGATATGATTATTTCTTTTAAAAAAAAGGAGCATCGCAGCAAATCAAGCAGTTATATATATATATATATATATACAGTATATATGTTAATATGTGAAAAATAACTAAATAGATACTCCACTCAAAAATGAAAATTAGCCAATAATTGAATCAACATCAAGGCATCCTAGCACTGTATGACTTTCTTCTTTCACCTGAACAGAATTATATATTGAGTTATATCAAATAATATTCTGGCTTTTCCCAGTTTTAAAATTGCAGTAAATGGTGCCCAACTAGTTTGTTAATAAATGTCTTTTGATAGGGCACGTTTGAATGTAAACATTCATAAAGATGAATGAGTACAGCCAACATGGCCGCACACCAAGTTCACGTCAGTAACTTTGAATCTCATCGGTGACTGCAGTCCTGAGACACGGCAGAACCATTGAGATTTCAAGTTATGGACATGGAGCCGGTGTGTGGCCATGTTGGCTGTACTCAGTCATATAAATATGTTTTCATTGTAATTGTTTGAATATAAACATGAATACATTTTTTTGGAATTGTGATCTCACGCTAATTTGCCCTGTTTAGTAAATCTGGCCCATAGAATTCCCACATTCAGACACAGTGGCAGTCCATTTGTACCCTTATGAACTTGTGATTGTGTTTCTATAATGCATGACTGTAGTTATATATATGCACATAAATTGCCTGGAGATGCTGGCAGTTCTGTTTGCTCTGTGGAGATTCTTTGAACCAGGGCAAACGTATTGATCCAGATAGACAGGGGCCTATCAACCACCAAGGTGGTGTGCAGTAACACTGCATGTCACAGCTTGCTCGTCGCCTCCTCGTTTGGAATCAGCGATGGATCAAGTGCCTGTGAGCCACTCACATCCCTGGTTGAGGCACTGTCCGAGGCTCCCCTCGGCACGCATGACATTTAACTGTGTCCATAACCAGAAAGACTCGGCTACTATATATATATATATATATATATATATATATATACACAAGAGTGTGTGGGTGCCTGTATGTGCTTGCTGCTACCGCAGTAGAACTAGACATTCACTTTAAGAAAATAACTTCAAAAGTAATATTCAATCATCCATAATATCCATATGGCTCTTTCTGTTTGAAATGAACACCATTTTCTGTAAAAAACAAAATATACATGCATGTATTTGTCACTGTCATAACTTTATTTTTAGCAACCTTTCCTCCAGCAAAATCTCTATTGCATTGTAAATAAAACTGAAAATTGCAAATTGAACTTCTATTGCAAACGTACTGCTTGAATGTCTCTCAATAACATTCTGGGTGTTCTGATCCAGCCATTCAATGTCTTTTGCAATCAGCTGTAAGTTCTCTTGAAAAGTTTGTCTTGAAGTTCTGCATTTGACGAGTTGAACAGCTCCTTAAGGTAACCATTATCAAAAACAATAATGACAGAATTTGTCTTCAACTACACACACTGCAATTAACAATGTTGAGTAAATGGTTAAAACAATCACAGACATTGATGGAAAGTGTGAACCAGCAAGCTGATGCATTCTTTGAAAGAGGACATCCTAATCAATACAGGTTTGGCTGAAACACGGATCTCTTTACAACACAGTTACTTTCAATTACAGTACAGCCTAAATAAATCAAAAATCAGGGACCAGAATAATGAAAAAGAGTTTCTATGACCTTGACATTCAGTTGAACATGCACATAGCATTAAGTTTGGAGAACACAAATCACTGCACAACAACAGCATATCCTGTGGCCATCTGTGAAGTCATTTTAAGAATAATATTGTGTAGCGTTTTCTTGTTTCAGGGCTCAAATTATTTAGAATCATTAATGGACCGATCAATTTTACAGCAGGATGTTATTACATCTGTCTATGAAAAAAGTTTAATCCACATGCAACATGGCAATGATACGAAACAACCGCATGTAAAGCGCAAACTAAAGTCTTAAACCTTAGTGACTAAAGTACAGTACCCAGATAAAAGTTAAACACCATGATTATAAAGATGCTTTTATTGTTTGTAAATTAAAACTGCAATTATTATAATGAAAGATTTCAGAACACATTGTAGGATGAAACTACTTTTCAGTCTGAATCAGCCTAAAGACTCACGATGACTCACTGAACTGGTTAGTAAAGTCTTAACTTATTGAACTGCAAGTCATTACTTTGTCACATATAGTTGAAAAAGATTCACTACATCAAATCATTACTGTTTCATGTACATTTACATTTATGCATTTGGCAGACACTTTTATCCAAAACGACTTACAGTACATTTAAGTTACACATTTCATCAGTATGTGTGATCCTCAGGAAACTGAACCCACAACCTTTGAGCTGCTAACGCAAAGCTCCACCAACACAGCTACAGGAACACAAAATGAAAACAAAACAGGAAGGTTAAATTGCTTAAAATGACTGTATTTTTTAAGTCTTGCCCATAACATTTATAGGAACTGCTGGTTGTGGAGATCTGGGTTCCATTCTATTCTGTTTTAAAAAGCTCATGAAGAAAACACAGTTACTTTAAAAAGACTTGAAAGACAACTTAGCCTCACAGAAATATATCTCAAAGCTTTTTAATTGATAGTGTAGAAACAACACCACGCAAGGTTAACAGCGTGCTTTCAAGGTGAAGACTTTCTCGTTCCAACCCTGTGTAACAATCTGCAGGAGATGTCATCATACATCACAGTTTGGCATCTTATGTCACTTTGACAGATGAAATGCCTTCGCTTTAGACAAATACACATTGTCTTTTATGATGTACCATAAAAAGAGGATATCCTCAGAATGAAATGTGGGAATACAGAAATACACACTGCTTATATCCAGTTTTGACTGTTTTTTCTGTCCTTTTTTCCAAGTTCAGTTCAATGGGGAATGAAAATAAAAAAAATCCAAATTAAAGGACAAGACAGTCTTGCTCCCCTAGGAACCACAATTGAAATACTAAACCGGTAGTTCCAAGTCTTTTAACACTGCAGCCCATAAAACTCCATCCATAGAAAGATTTCTCAAAACTCTAGGGCTCGGTTGAAGACTTTGTTAGGTGATTCTGCTCCAGTTCTTTTTTCTTCTTCATCACAAGCTGCAGTTGCTTTTTGATGAGCTGGATTTGTGTTTCCAGGTCTGAAAGTTCCTGTGCTTTCGGGTTCTGTGCAAGGCCAAGTAGGTCTGTTCTCCCATTCGAGGTGGTCAGTAATGGAAGCAGTCGCTTCTCCTCTCTTGAATGTTCAAAGATCTCTTTGCACTGTGAACATTCCAGGTCATTTTGTTGCCCCTCTTGATTGGATAGTTTCTGATGATTGCAATTAGATGTTCCCAAAGATTTCCACGACACTTGCTGGATGTTTCCAACTTTGCAGCTTAAATAGGACAAGGAAGGTAAAATGTAAATAGAAATTTATAAAGTATATCACTTAAAGATAAAAGTTTATCTCAAAAGAAAACTTCTGTCACTGATGTGGTTTCAAATTTGTAAGGTATTATTTTTTTCTGCAGAACACAAAAAACTGTCGTAGAATCTTCCATAAAACAACAGTTATTAATTACCACACCTGTCAAGCTCCAGAATGTTCATAAAAATACATGAATAAAAACACAGATCCTCGGAGGGCATAGCTTTGTGTGTGGAACAGACTGAAAAGTTACAAAAAGTTATTTTTTTGCCAAGTTATTTTCTGGATGTGGATGACAAGAAGCTGTTTATAAGTGCTTCACCATTCCAGCAACCACACACACAATTTAATAGCCGAATCTTACAAATTACAGGTGTGATGTTACCACAAATCAAACTGACTTTCCTAGAAAATCCGACCCGAAAACTTAAATTATAAATCATTATTATAAATCTACTGCTGCAAATTGGTGTAAGGTATCACAGATCTGTTATGTACTTATGTACTTACTTTTACCCCCAAAAAAATTCATTGTACACTAAACATTTACCTCAATTTACAATTTTAAGCAATTCTTTCTGTAACCATTTCTTCAATTCAGTTTTGCATTGTTTCAAAGCAGCTTTACATATAGTGAAAATGAAAGCACAGAATACAGAATACATGATATTATTGCAAACTTTATTGTTTATTATAAGATATGCCTTTTCCAGCTTTCCATGGGGATTAGAAAGAAGATAAAATGTTACAGAACATGAGTATAAGAGGTTTGCAATAACACCATAAAATATCTGAGCATTACATAATAAAAAGAGAACAGGAGAAATATTATAGTATTTAGCAAAGTACTGTGATTAAAGAAATATTAACATTATATTAAACATTATAATAAAGCAATATTTTCAGTTAACAAAACCCTAAATCAAGCTAAATGTCAGCAGTCCCCCAAAAAAACAAAATTCCAATGATGTTGGGTTTGTATGAGAGCAGGTTACCTTTTCTCCTGTTTTGCAATAGTCTGTAGTTTGTCTTCTTTGAAAGTCGGGTTAAGTGCTTGATGTAATCTCTGACAGAACAAATGAAATTATTGTTATAGAAAATGTGAGGCATACAAAGAATTCCTAAATGCTGCAACATGACACCAAGATTAAAAGTGATTGTCTAATAAAACAAGCATAGAACCCTACAAATCAACTTACTTGACTGGTGTGGAGCCAGTACTTATGCTGTGATGATGTCTGCATCCTAGGTATCACCCAGCGGTGGACAATGTGTTCACCTAGAGTGGTAAGGAGGGAAAGGGCGACTCCAATGCATAGCATGACAAATAACCCTGAGAAGTGCTTTATCCCCATCTGTAAAGTCTATCAATGTATAACAGTACAAACTCAAGATTAAAAGGAAGGGAGACAACAGAAACAACACACTAATGAAAGGACTCCTAAAGACTTTTAAAAACTAGAGTTAAATTGCATTCGAGAGAAGGCGATATCATTTCTCTGGGAACTAAGGTTACATGCATAACCAAAAGACATTTAGTAACTTTTTTATGTCTGTAAGCTCTAAGAAGAGCTAAATTGTGTAAATTGTAAATGGTCTTGTGGGGCACAAGTTTGTGGAAGCCCCTTCCTCCACCCCAAACCCACTGTGGACACTGTGGAGGCCCCTAAGCAATGATGATGGGCAATCACAAGCTCAGCCCATCATCTAGCCCTGGCTTTGAGGCCATGTATGCTGGTTTACACCTTAAAACTGACTAAATACATTTCTAGTATTTTTTCCCTTTGGAAAATAAAAAATATTGATCATCTCTTGCTATTGAAATGTTTTAACAAATAAAATGTCTTTTAAAATGAGGTTTCATTCCCACTTTCATTCCCACCTTCCCACTTGGGGCAGTTGTGGCCTACTGGTTAGTGAGTTGGGCTTGTAATCAGAAGGTTGCTGGTTCGATTCCAGCACTGGGGGTTTGCAACTGAAATGCCAATTGCTCCCCGGGCACAGTAATGTGCTGCCCACTGCTCTGGGTGTGTGCGTGTGCTCCTCAATGGGTTATGGGTTAAATGCAAAGGTCACATTTTGAGTATACATTACCATATCTGACAAATAGGTCACTTTCACGTTTACTTAAATTACCTTTCAGAACTAGAGAAAGCAAGAAGAAACTCTTGCATTTGTTGGACTATGAGGTTAACTAAAGAGTATTGACTTTATTTGATCAAATTAATACATTCACTTGATATATTCCACCTTATCTCATTGTTTAATAATAAATGCATTTTAATTGTAATAAATGCATTTTAATGTATGTATTTTAATTTGCTATATAGTACAGTACTATATCTCATATAGCATTATTAAGCAGACAGTTCATCAAAATAAGTGTGTGCATTTGTGATTTGCATTTTGTGTCATGGTCTACCTCTGTCACAGCAAAGCTTCTTTTACCACAGGGCACCACCTTGTACCACTTATCATGTAAAATGTCCATAAATCCATCTGATTTATACTGGCTGACCAACTCTGAGATATTTGAAGTCAGAGGAGAATTCTGTTTGAGCCCAATACCGTAGCCTGTCGACAGAAAGGAAAATATCTTAGAAAATGAAAAATGTCAATATAACATAAGTATATTAGTTATTTTACTCTGTAACATTGATTTACCTTCAATTGCAAAAGGTTTTCCCACAGTTAGCGTCTTGCAGTCTGCATCAATAGACACTTCATAGTCTAAAAGAGCTTTGTCCATTATAAAAGCATCTAGTTTTTGAGGATCATCCCTGAAATAGCAAGAGGCACTTAACTATTATAATATCTATTCTGTATCCAGAACAGAGAGCAAGAATTTCTCTGTAGAGATGCATTATCCATGTATTTATGTTATGATCTGTTTTAACAATGCAAATGCTAAATTTAGAACCTACATCAACAACAAATAAAATGTATACCTTCCTAGAAGGAAAAAGTCAAAAGAAGTCAAAAGAAGCTATTTGCATGTACGTCTTTGGTTATTCAGTGAAATGTAAAACGTGTTATCTTGCATAAACATGCTGGATTGATCTGAGATTAAAGATCTGGCTGACCTTCATAGCAACAACATTTCATCAGCTTCTCCTGAACTTTATTATGTTTGACCTGCTTAGAGGAATAATACACACGGGCGATATTATTGGAGTATGTGGTCTCATTTGGGGACTAAATCAAATCATGTCCTAGAGGTAGTCAAATTTAAAAGGGGACTTTCGGGCTTGCCATTGAGGATATAGATGAAGGAAAACACATTCTAAATGTTCTTGTATGTGGCCAGTCACACACTTAAATTTGGGTCATTCCTGTAATACAGGACCTATTATGTTAGTTATCAGGTATTACAGCTATTATAGGTATTAGTTTATTTATTCTATTCATGTCCTAATAGTTAGTCTTTTGCAAAAGCCAATTTCTAAATGGCATTATTTCCCAGGACATCACTTTTTAACCAACAGCACAACCACTAATAAACAATTAAAAATGTTATGAATTCTAAGATGTTGGTGACAAATATCCAAAATAATTTCAATTTGACATCCATAAACTATATCTCTCGATCAATCAATGGCTAACTCTTTATTTTCATCCTGTTAATTTTTCTTTTTTTTGTGTAAATGAAGTTATTACTAATTAAATGTAACTGTTTAAGCTTCATCAAAGCTTTCTCTGATAAATGTCTGATATAACCTTTTAGAAAAATCTTCAGCACAACCTTTAGAAGGCACTGCATAACCGGAACAGCCTGCCTGGTTTACCAGCATAAACTGATCACTGACACTTTACAATAATAATTATGACTTACTTAAGGTGGTTTATCCCATCAGGGGTTGTGGGGACATTATATCGTCTCATGTATTCATGCATCTCCGGAAAGCTTTTTTTTACATAATCCTCAGCGCTGCTTTCCCGAACGGTCCCAAAGCGGAAACCTTGTGATGGGTGATGGAGCTTGAAGAACGAGAGGACAATCACTATCAAGCAGGTATATTTTACTTCTCTAACCATTCAGAAATGCTTGCCAATCATTTTGAAATAATTTAAAAAGATGATGAATGGTACTCTTACCTTGGGATCATGTATACCTGAAAGTCGCTCAAAGGTTTTCTCACCAACCATTACAGCAGCTAGATTAGCTGTGTAGGTAGACAGGCAGAACAAACAGAATATGGCCCACAGGTTCATGAGGAACCTGCCGGTCCAACACTTTGGTGGCTTAATGGCTGCAGTCCTGCCAAATAAAATTGCGTAGCAAACGTTTAGCGCTGAGGAGAACGAGAAGACTCTGTCCCTGTTTCTACCCCTTGGGGTCATTCCAAAAGGACTTTTCCACTCGTACAAGGTGAGAAACACAGCTGTCACGTGTAAAGACACAAAAATCCCTAGCCACATACTCCAGTGCAGGGGCCACATGAAGGCACCAATAGGTGCAGCTGTATCTCTAGTCCTGACTAGGATTCCCAGACTGGTGGAGAAGAAAGGGCTGGTAAAGTCAATGACCCGACTGCGTGCCGAGTTGATGCTAAAGGAAGTGACAGCCAGGTGTGCCGCCCCACTCATGAGGTCTCCAACCAGACCAGTCCAGCGACCGTTCTTGTAAGCACCATACTTTCCATCTCCCACAATATAAAGGTCAAAGTCAAAACCCATGTCCTCCGCTAACTTTTCCAGGAGATCAATGCAATAACCATAGCAACATTTTTTTAACTCCATGGGAACAGTGTCATTGGCACCTTGTAAACCCTGAAAAAGACGTTCCAACAACGCTGTATCATTTGTTAGGGGGTCAAGGCACAACTGGCCAGCCGGACACAAACCTTCCTCATCAACATCACGAGTAAAGACAAAAGGGTGTTCTACCAGAGTGACAACACGTAAGTGTAGACGAGAGGAATGGCGCTGCTCTGCCCCTGGTTGAGACGGTCTCTTATTTGACCAAACTCCATAATCCATGACTACTTTGCTTTGCTTCCAGCTGCCAAGATGCATCCACATAGGTTTGCCTATTGGGTCATGCTGTAGATTCCATATGGAATGATGGCTTTCAGAGATAATGGTGGATTCCTCTTGGACGTTAATGAAGCCACTTAGGCCATCAAATGATGTTTGGGCCATGAATCTTAAAAAAAAAGAAAATAGTAAACATAATGTTTTTATTGTACACAAAACCTTTTTGCTAAACAAGGTCTTTAGGATTACTAGAAACTTCAGCAGATTCCGCTGGAGCTGCTTGGAGCTAATCTATGCAGTGGCACTCCAGAAGCTGTGTTTGACATGTTGTAGGCTGATGTGCACCTCTTCAAAAAGTATGACAATATTTATATTTAAGTTTATTATATTAAAAATAGGCTCCTGTTGGTAATAATGTACAGGATTATCCTTATGAAATATGTAGACAAGCAATATGTAGTACAGCCTTTCTGTAGATCAGCTGGTATAGCATGGTGCTAGAAAATGTAAGACTAGGTCTATTCCAAAACCCAGTCAGTCTATAGTGCCTTGCTGTCTATTGCCTACAAGAGCAGTGGCCTTCTAACCAAAATGTATTCTCATAAGAGACTGTATTAGGATGCTCTTCACAGACAGCTACTGTGCGCACAACTTGCTCCTCACACAAAGCACATGAAAGAATTTACTTGCAATCTGGTAACAGTGTTGTACTCTAATGAGCACAACTCACAATGCTTACATTAATATTGCGTAAAATGTCTAATAAAAATCTTATGGATAAAAACAAATCTATAAAAATTTCATATACAGGTATTGAAAAATTAATGCTACTATGAAACTCCAGATTGTAACTTGCTGTAAATGTGTGTTTCAGACCTGAATGATACCACTATTACACTTCTATTACACTTCCTGGCAATCAGACCTTCAGTGAAATTGTTATTGCATGGTGGACATTAAATTCTAAAGACTATAGAACTGGATAGCAACCACTGGAAGCACTGGCAAGCACTTAACATTTACATTCTTAAAAAAGATTGAGGTATTGCTGGTGTTTAGGAGGTATGTTACTTCATGAACCTAAATTTACTACATGTTACTTCATAAATCTAAATTTAAACCTAAAGTCTTTTGTAAAATCAAACACTGTATTTGTTCCTAAAAGAAGCATGTTTGAGGGGTACCTGGACAAAAATGTTCCCGACGTAAGATTTTTAGCCTCAATTGCCAGACAGTTTGTTATGCCAGGTGTCAGTGCCATCTCTGGAGAAAGTGTTGTAGCTGACCCTACAGCTCTTGCTACAAACTCCAAAGCATCCTGGACATAATGATCCAGTGAGGGATCCTTCATACGACCATGAGCAAGAAGACCCATCGGCAGCCCCTCCGTCTGTAATTCCTCCACATTCTGAGAGTCACCTATAATCCAATTGTAATCAGAAAGTATCAGACCAAACTTTTCAGTAGCAAAAATTTTCTGTATGTCTCTAATGTCACATCCAAAGGTCACTACTGTAGAAGTTGAGTCCTTAATGGACTCCAGTTGATCTTGTAGGTATGTTTGAAGGTCACTTCTGGAACTGCTGTTGATGGAAAGCTTGATAATAGAATCCAGATGAAATTTTGAGTTGTTGTGGAGCAAGAAGACAAAGTTGGAAATATTCATCTGTTGACACATGAGCAGACTGACGTCACACCAGTTATTCATGGACAGCAGAGAGAAGATGAGGTCTGCTTGGGGAGTTTGAGGGTTTTGCATGGCCATCTGGAAATGGAGTGAGTTCTGCAGAAAAGACATAAAAGAAGAAATCATTACAGAAGAGTTTCTTCCTGTCTGCCAAACAGAAGCATAACTGGAGTTTTATGTTTAACAGGCATTTATTAGAAACCATGATATGGGACACTATCTCCTCCTATCTCAGCGAATTTACAGATTTAATTTCCTCCATTTAGCATATTCTCTGGAGGAAAAATACAAAATAAATTTTTTTTATCTAAAGTCCTTCCTTTACTTTATAAAAAATGCACACAAAAATGTGCATTAGGTTCACCTGAGATCAGATTTGCATTAACATGTAATTAATGGTGTGTAATCTAGTTTACAGCTGGTTGTGAGAATAACTAGGATAATTATACTTCTTGATACTCAGATGATTAGGCAATAGCAAGAGTTAAAGTCTGGCTCAGTCAGACCAGTGCCCCTCCTGCTTCCATTACCAGTGCTGCTCTTGACTGAATAACGTTTGTCACAACAAAACAATAAGAATTCATTTAGTGAAGACTCTTATTTTTTGCCATGTGTGGACTTTATTTACCTGTGGATCTTATTTACCATTGTGTTGTGTGATTTTTGTGCCCGGTCCTTACCATTCATATCTATGCAAACAATTATTACATTACTGGATTATTAAATTACTGGAGCACAGCAATGCCCCTTCATAAGTCTAGTCACCTAATTTTGCTCTCAATATGCTCCAGAACAACGCATTTAACTTTAAGTTAAATTCCCTGGAACCCCTAAAGGTGAAGATGTCTCCTGCGGGACACACTGGTGACAGAACTGTACAAGTGTTCTTTGTTAATACTGTTACTGCCTCACCGTTCCATTAGTGTTAATAATAGTGGCAACATGAACCCTTAAATGTGTATTTAAATGCCAGCTGATAAACCCTGCAATCCAGGGAACATGCTCACATAACATGTAAGGTTACATGTAGCTTTTATCTGGCCACGTTAGATGGTGATTCAGTTAACAGTAGAAAAACAGTCCAGTATTGTCTGGCTTATAATAAATTGAAACGGACACTTAAGCAGTCTTACAGAACGCTCTCAATAACATGCAGATGCATACTGTATGCATTAATAAAAGCGATGATGTACATGGGGTGTCACTCTGGGACTCATAAGTGTAAGGCTTAGAGAGAATAAAAACAATCACAGTATTTATGCCAGCACTGGCATAAATCATTATTACATTAAATCTGGCAATATAATTGTTTAATTATATAATCCCCATTAATAATCTCACATTGTCCTGCTAAGCAAGCAAGCTGGTAACTGAGACTGTTAGCTGAGCAGTTTAATTTCCCCTACAGCTGTTTTTAAGTGACAGCATACAGCAGGCTTATCATACTTGATTAAAGAAAGCTTTTCAGGAATTTATTTCAATATGTCTTAACAAATACTTATTTTCTAGAGTTGGAGTCTGGATTCATGCAGTCTAATTGACTTAAACAGCAGGAGAACAAATCTACACTAATGAGTTGAGAAGAGACACTTTTTAGTAGTTATATCTTGTGAATTGTTTTTATCTCCTGAGGGAATCCTTGTCATTGAAGGATTTGTAAGCTGGGGTGGAGCCAGAGATTTCTGCTGTGTTATGTAAAAGCACTAGAGACCGACACAATTATCGTGCATTTCCAGCAGCTTTAAAGATGAACGGCTGAAGATGATTTGATGTGCCCCAGTTCTTTCAGCTCCTCTGAGAGGTTGCTTGATAGACTTCCTATTTGTCTTGCCTACAACATTGAATCTCAACCTTGAATCCATCAAAATATCCACTGAGCAACAATTTAGAATGGCAAATTGTAAAACCTAAAATCTAAAGCTAAAACAATATTGTTGTTAGATGTCGTTTTACATGTAGGTCTTTATAGCCTACAAATGAAGAATTATTACAACCTCTTTTAAAATTAAAGGGATCTAATTTGTTATATACATTCATTATAACTGTTATGGTATATTTAATTTCATGGTAAATCTTATGAAAACATGTTTGTAAAACAAAATGTAGTGTTCCTTTAGCTCAGTTGGTAGAGCATTGCGCTAGCACAAGGTTGTGGGTTTGATTTCCAGGGAGCACATGCACTGACAAAATGTATAACTTAAATGAACTGTAAGTCGCTTCGGATAAAAGCATCTGCCAAATGTGTAAATGTAAAATGCTGCTTATTATAGGACCATTAAGAATATCTTTACCATAATGTGTTCAGACCTCTCGGATGTGGATGAGATTATATGCACTGTGTAGATCAAGCTTGGTAAAGTATTTGCCGGAACATATGTTTCTAGTGCAAATGGGACCAGTAGTAAAGGGTAGCGAGATGGTTTGGCTTCTGCAACCAAGGTAGACATAGAACAATTGGGTTATGAAGAGACTTGATGATGTACAAGGAAGTTCTTTTAGAGTATAATGCCCCGACTTTAATTGTTAGATTGCTAGACTTACCAAGGCTGGATCCCAGGGTCTGTCCGTCTAGCGCTATTCTTGGCAATTTATGACTACAGGAAATTTTAAACAGGGAACTGGACAGTCTATGAAATGAATGGCAGAGTTCAATGTTGGACAGTTCGGTTGAGGACGATGAGTGGAGCATTACCTACATTGATTGCCAGCTTGGCCACAGTAAAGGCAGAGATGTAAATGAAATGCCATTCTCTGTCCATTGGTGGTAATGGTGTATGTACTCAGGGGGCTCTGTGGACATTGTTTTCATAACAATAATAGCCTTTTTTAAATCTTTAGATTTGTAAAATGTGACCTGGTTGACATTATATTATTACACAGAATATCAACACTTACTAGTATTTAAATGGCAATTCAGTAAATGTTAAACAAAAAAAAACAATACAGACAAACAATCAATAAGGTCTCTGCACTAAATGACAGACAGACAGACAGACAGACAGACAGACAGATTCTTTAGTATAACAGATAATTAAAAAAAACCTGACAATGCAAAAAAAGTGTTAACTACCTCTTGTTTACCACCTTAGACACAGTTGCTCCTCTATGCCTAAAAAAGGACAGCAGTCCAGCCCTGTGGTATAACAAGCATAACCATATCCTAAAAAGAGCAACACATAAAATGGAGCGTAGCTGGAAGCAAACAAAATGTCACAGGTTATGTATGTAAACCGACTCTGTGTCATGGCTTGACACTATGGGGAACACGCTACATGTGAGCCTGAACACGTTCCATCACACCTACTTAAAGGGAAGTCAAGGTAGCGCCTTTTTAAGATGCCTGCAGAATACATCATCAGATTCTAAGTATGAAGGAATGACTGAAGTGTGCCAATGCCACATAGCATCTTGTTCCCTGTTATTGGGAACCGGGTTACATGTGTAACCTGAGATGTTCCCTTTCCAGGGAACTCAACACTGCATCATGGCTTGGAAATGTTAATGCCCACTATGCAACAATGAGGGAAGGCCTGCCACAGATGCTGTGAAACATTGGCACAGAGAAAAAACAGCAAAAACAGACTGTCAACACAGGAGTGGCTGGGGTTGAATTTAAGTCTAAGCTGTAAAATCTAATGGAAGTATGGAGAGAAACAGCCTGCCCAGTACAAACATCACTTTAGTATGCAACCCTAGACAGAGCCTTAGATGAGGCTGCACTCTTGGCAGAATAGGACCTAATGCCCAGGGGACACTAGGTCACAGGCTCATAGGTAATAGCATCTGTGATCCACTGAGATAAGTGCTGTTTGGTTGAGATGTGCCTGTGTTGGAACTCAACAGGCACTGGAATGAAATGGCTGCCATAAATGTAGAGATACATAAATATTATATACAATTATATATATATATATATATATATATATAATATTTATGTATCTCTACATTTATGACAGCCATAAATGTAGAGATACAATTATATATATATTACAAGATAGTAAGCTCATAGTGAATTGGGCGAACAATATAATGGATCCATGTAAACATAAACCTGACCAGAAGATGGTGCTAACTTTTAAAGACAAGAAAGAATACAGCTTGGCTTCTTAGGGTGTTTACCAATGTTTGTGAAATACGAATTGTGTGCCAGAAGCATCACAACTGCTGTTTACAGCTGTTTACAACTGCTGTCATTTAAACCCTGCAGGTGACAATGTGCTCCGTGTGATGTATTTACACTACATTCTGACAGCAGTCCAACCTGACATTAAAAAGCTTTTGTGCCATTCAGATTAAGATGATATGACAGATAAACAGCACATTTGTAAGAATACTTCTGATCAAAGAATCAGGAAATGCTAATATTAATAATAATATTTTAAAATAACAAATGGCATAAATGCAATCTATTCCTAATCAGCTCCAAATATATCAACATGTGTCCACAAATGTTACTTAAGCATAGAAAACTACTGCTAGGGAAACAGCTTAATACAGTCTACCAACGCTGCTGCGTTTATTTACATTTCTATGAGAATACACATTTCCAGCAACAAAGCCTACTGCAGTTTCTGTAACTAACTCACATGTTAATGGTATGAATTGCGTTTACAAGCACATCGTGAAACATTTGCGCTTCAGCTTACCAAGGTGATGTGGACATAATGCAGTATTCTTTCCAAAAAGAATGGCTAAATGAGATATTTAAGAAAATAAGCACACCTGACTCTGGCGTTTAAATTCATTCCGGACGACGCTGATGACGGGAATCTGTAGCGCTGACGAAATGAATTCCAGCGTCACCAATTCGTCTCTGTTTTGTGGAAACGCAATGATGGCAGAAACTCCTTGAACAATAACAGTGTGGCAAACACTTTGCAGGAACGACTCCGGGTCTGCACAGGCAGGTGTTGATGATGAGGAAAACGAGAAAGCAGGTAATTCTCCAAGTCCTGCTTCAACAGCCATGACTATCTCAAGGGTCAGGTTGTAGGGTAAAAGCCCTACCACTCGATTGAGGGTCTCCGTAGCGAATATAACCGAGTCTCTAGGCAGAAACACAATCTCGGTGTCCACTTGTTTATTTGTTGTTTGACTTTCTGAGGCCCCGTGGGGGTTATTCACTGAGCGTTTTGTCCTAATACCCCTCCAGTCATGGTCAAGTCCACTTTGGGAAACAATGTCCCACTCCTCTCCAGTTTCTCTGCCTGTACCCCAGTACAGATCTCTCTCCCCGAGGGCATTCTGACTGAATACTCGAGGTTGAAGGTGCAGAGCACCGATTCTCACTGAATGTCCGATTCTCCTCAGAATCTGACATGGTTGGGGATGCGCTATAGATGCTGAAACCAGAGAGATCATCATCAATGCGCTCGGCGCAAATAATAAAAGCCACACCAACCTCCCCAGCGCACCACGCATCCAAGAGCCCGACATTACTCAAAAAGGATGAGCCCTGGAAACGACGGAAATCGCGTCCACCTGTTCGCCCGGTGGTGCCTGTACAGCGCTGGATAGATGATGGATCAACGGTAAATGTCCTAGACGCAGCAAAGTTGCGCGCCTCTCCCACATGCTTCCGAGTGATCGCCAGGAGTTCATATGTCCAACGCAGCTCAAAACAAGTACTTCTCATCTTAAATGCTTTTACAAACAAAATTTTCAAGTGTAAAATAATTTGGATTTAAATAAAGGTGTTTTACGGTCGCTCCCAACAGGTGTAACTAGGCCACTAATACGCGGAGTTACAGTGAAACCCAAAGGCGCTTATGTTCGGCAGATCTGTTTTAATAGAAGTCCGACAAACTGAAATAATAATACATTTTGCGCGTAAATCTTTATTCTGTCCTGTATTTGACCACACAAATATGACGGAAACAATCTAAAGATTGTGAAAAGAAAAGAAGAAAATAAAGAAGATTAATTTATTAGGAAGATTCATTCATCGAAAAATCGATTCATTTGATGCCAAATATTTCAGTTTACATGTTACACAGTGAAAAATCATTAATTGCGAGAACATATAATGGATGACGGAAGCAAGAGTTACTTTAAAAGTTTGGTATAAAAAAGACATGGAACAATAAATACCACCGCCGCGTTTTACACACATGCGCATGCCTGGCTGCCTTCGAGTCAAGCGAGGATAATAGCCGTTTATCACACTTTCTATTTACGGTAAGTGAAGCAGTGTATCGCTACTTCCGGTACCATCGCATCCTGACACAAAAAGAGTAACGCATGGATGAGGTTAATACGGCGGGCTGAAGGTCCTTCTTATAAAATAATACACGGGAATATGTTCGTGGGCAGCATGCGTTTCTATCTGCTACAGAGTGACCATTTTGAAGATTTTTTACAATTTTAAAGTTATGTCTGAAACTTAAGGTGGAGAACATCTGAAATACTGCAATAAATTTGTGTCCAAATACTGAACAAAGGAGAGCACAAAATGTCTTTAATGAATGTTGTTTCAGTGAATAGGGACTAAAATGTGACTCTGGGTTCAACTTTCTGAACATTTAGCAGCCTGTAGTTTTTATGGCTCCTGTTCTTTTGTGTTGACTGGCAGCAGCTTACCTGTACTAATACCTCTGTTACTACTCTGTTATACTCTGTTACCTCTGTACTATATCTATATGACGCTGCATGCAAAGGAAGGAGGGAAGTTATCGCAACCTAATGGCAACTGCTAACTTTAAACCTAACCTGCTAAAAGCTCCATTAATGGAACTTCATCCATTTAGTGAGCACCCTCAATATTTTCAGTAGCACCCTCTGTGATTTGGTTCTGGAACCGGACCTGAGTAAACACCCAGATCCGCCATGGAATAGACAGGTTATTCCACTGGCTGTGCTTCATGCGTGTAACCCTCTCAATACCAAATACGTTCAGCTGGATGGCGTATATGAAGACTTATTTATTTATGCCTAAAGTATGGGTTAGTAATCCTGTAGTATGTGTGTGGTGTTCTACATTTTATAATGTTTTTATTTTAATCACACAATACACATACACTTGCAACTCAATGCCACTAAAACATCAAAATGAAAACAGTTTCAAGGAACATTTGTAAACGATGGTGCCTTACAGTCTCCAGTGAGCAAATGCAACAGTGGGGAAGGAAACGAGCTGTATTTGGATAAGATGATGAACATGCATGAGTAACCACATCGTCTTGCTGTGTTTAGTTAAAGCAAATATGTTCAACTTTAGCTGTGCCGGAACAGATTCAACAGTCAAATGAGGTTATGCACCAATTTTTATTCAACAAATTCTTATTGGAAACTAACTTTTACCATCCATTTAAATCCTCATCACCACTCTTGCTGTTATCACACATTTCTCATTTACATAACAGTCATGGTTGGATAAGAAGAAGTGTAATAACAGAACAGGGCTGTTGGGTGATGAACAACAGAAAATCTGAATTAAATTATTTACAAACAAGGTCACAAACAAGAAGGTATGTGTGAAGGTATGTGTACAGTGTTCCTGTAGCTCAATTGGCAGAGCATTGCATTAGCAGTACAAATAGTATGTGCTCAATAACCAGGGAACACACATAAAATGTATATATACATAGCTATAGCTTGTACTGTAAGTTGCTTTGGATAAAAGCATCTGTCAAATGTGTATTTATATATGTATTTGTTTCTTCTTTCAGGCTAGTATACATATGCACCTGTTGTCCCCCTAGGCTGGGTGTGAGCCAGGTGCAGGACAATTGGCAACCCTGCTAATAGACACTAAATAACTGTTATCCATGATGCTCTCTTCTTTATTCGTTGATTGCACCAGATCGCTCTCCACTTAAGTCTAGTTCCAGGTCAGAGAGCTGTCTATCAAAATCTTACTAGCCAATTAGAGTAAAGCACAGCTAAGCTCCACCCACACTTGGGATTTGTGCCAAAATGTTGAATGTAAATTTGCAGATACAAAGCGATGAGAATGCGTGAATGAAGCGAATGAAAACAGTGAAGGCATAAACAAAAAGTCTGATTTGTGAAAAAGGAAAATTAGAAAACAGTTTTTCTTCTTTCAGATTTTTCTTATTTATTTTTAATCATTTCATCTAAATTTGCATTCAGTTTTTATTGCCACAAAATTAATCCCATAAAAATAAACCGTTTATTTTCATTGGTATAGCATTAATAATCTTAGCAGGTGGAAGTAAGAGCACTATTTAGCTAATTCCTATTTAAAAGAATGTGATTGTAGTAAAACCATCAAAGTAAATGGTTTAACTCGTTTACATGGTGGAATCTTTTGTGTGATCGGTTTAAACAGAGATTTATCCCACACCTCTCAAACCAAAAATCTTAATGGGTTTGGGCTTTTTTATTTTGATTGAGGTGTTTATGTGGAACATTTTCATTCAGACTGGACTTTTAAACTGATTACAATCAGAATAAAATGCACCGTGGAAATGTACCTACTGACCTGTCATTCAGTTAAATAGTAATAAAATACAGCCAACAGGATAACTTCTCTGTAATTACTCCAGCATAAACTCTGCCATATAAAGGACATTAAACTCAGTCTGTAGACCTTTATCTAGGAGTGGTGGGCTTTAACAGTGACCTTTCGACCCCCAATTGACAAGCCACTGCAGTTAATCTCAAGTATTCATTCCTCATCACCTATCAGACCTCATTGTAACAGTTGACACATGACTGCTGCATCATCATCTTATAATTACAATAATACCCTGTATTCTGTGTTGTATATGTTTCATCATTTTCTTGTTTCTGTGTTTTTATTTTCATTTAATGAAAAGCTGCTTTGACAAATTTCAATATAAATAAAACTGTTATTTGGCTTTGGCTCTGATATGCATTGTCAGCTGTGAGGCCTTTTAAAGAGAGGTGTGTGACTTTTCAAATCATGTCCAATCAAGTTAGCACAGGTGGACTCCAGTCAAGAGGTGCAGAAACAACTCAGAAACAAGTGGGAGGTACTTGTTGTTGCAAAAGGCTTAAATACTTATGTACATGTGATATTTAAGATTATCTTTGTTAAATAAATTTACAGACATTTCTAAAATTGTATTCCTGCTGTGCTTTTAGTTTCTCCAGGGCCTTTTCTACAATCATTTACTACATCTTTTCATCACACTTTCATGAAACAATGTAGAATAAAGAATGTCTTATTCTATTTAGAATTGTTTGGATGCTACATTTACAACTATTTAAAATATACACACTGGTTCATATTGTCATAATAATAAATGCTTGGTGACCTATTTAAAATGGCCCAGTAATTATTTGAAAAGAAGTAGATTTATATATTCAATTATAAGCCCACTTCAAGGATAGCTGGTTATGTATGACTTCTATCAATTGTCATAGAGATCAGATTCAGTGGATTAATTTTCCTTGGCTTGCTTTGTTTGAACATATTAGTTATTTATGCTTTATAATATAAGATTAAGACATCGAAATGCAGATAATTAATTTTTTTGAAACCACCTAACAATAAAAAAAGACAAACTAGTAGTGTAGTGGAAACATTAAGCCTCTCGTTTCATGTGATAACAGGTAGAATGTATGATTAACTTAATTGTGGAAAGAACAAATTAGAAGCCATCACAGTTCCTGACAACATACTGTGATTATTATGGCCTGCACCACGTTGTTTAAGTTCACCACCAGTTCACATTATGCCAATTGATTTTAGAACCTAACAACCCTCTCTAGTCCCTTTGTAAATCCATCAACAGGTTGTGAACCAAGCAGTCACTCTGTTATATTGTGGGTGGTTCTGGCATCATTTTAAATCTGGCTTACAAAAAGTGGAGTGCATTTTGTCAGAAAAGCTTGACAGTAAAGGGAGGTCCTAGTAAGAAGAGATGACGAGAAACGTGTTGGCATGTTGGTTTCAGGTTCAATTTTCCTTATTAAAATCATATTTACACCCCTGACTAACACATCTCCAGTTGCCCACTGCTTTCATTAAAACAGCAACATTTCAGCTGACACCAATCTTTAATCAGTTGTTACATTTATTACATAAAACAGTTGAAATAAACTCTTCTTTAATATAATATGATATAATATAACATAGTTTATCATTTTCGGATTAAGAGTTGCAAATCAGTTTTATGTTTCCTTTTGTTTCCATTTAGGTTAAAAGTTGTTCCAGTCTTTGTTTCATCCAAAAACTAACATTTGATTTAACAGGTTTAAGAGTGTTGCATGTGAAATGAATTATTGGGGACATAATTTCTAGAGCATATCAAATTAGCTCCCTGTTTTCTCTCTGTCTCTGAAATGTCTCAGAGATAGACAAGAAGACTGTGTTGTCCTTTGACAATGTTTCTGTCATTTTAGGCAGGGAAACAAGAAGCGTAAGTCTTTTGGGAATGAGTTAGCTCTCTGCATAACAAAACAGCTTTGCTGAAGTCAAAGAAGCATATCCACAAAACATATCGAACGTGTCAACCACACATCAGGCTACGCTCGCACAATACACTCACAGACACACTCTATAAACAACTCAGCACTCAGTTTGTATGTGATAATATATCACAGTTATAAGCAATATGCTTCTTTTGCAATATGCTTTTAAAATAAAAATATTTTAGAAGTATTTTAACACAAAGCAAGCCCAAAATGTTATTATATGAGATAACACAAACAATGAAAAGCTGACACCTTGACACAAACATTGACATTGTCTTTCTACGGCCATTGTGCCCTTAGAACAAGTGTCCAGGCACGTTGTTAAAACATACATACAAGACGGGCTGGAGCGCTGTGTGCAATGGACAGGCGAGATCTTGACGCCTGTAGCACATCAATTGCCTTAAGTTGTTTGCAGTGTTCTTGGCTCCGCGCCTGTGTTGTCCGTTGCTGCAAGGCAGGCACATGCTAGTCAGCACAGCACAGCAACCGCTCAATGCATTCATCAACCATCAATGTGGCCTACACTCACAATGCATGTCTCAAATCACCTGCCATCTCCTCCTCTGGAGTCAACAGCGACTTCGGTCACTTCGCACCATTTACATTCTGCACAAGCTCAATCATGCGACTGACACAGACATGTATGACCTGGACGGGACGTGGAGGACCTGAGTGGTCTACCTTCCAGGCATAGTAGACACTATCACTCATGCTAGAGACATGGATAGTGTCTCACTGGACCATTCCCAAGGCATGTCATGCCCCCTCGGGTTGAGGGCTCACTCGACTAAGAGTGTTGCACCTTTTGGCATTGGTGCACGGAACCTCTCTAGCAGACATTTGCAGAGCTGTGGGGTAGGTGACACCTACCAGCTTTGCGAAGTTCTGCAACCTCAGGGTAGAGCCAGTGTCCTTCAGGGTGTTGGGGCCCAATAGGTAATGGGCGGGAGGATGTGCGTGGTGTCTTCGCTTGTGGTGCCCCTCCTTAAGAGGGGGAAATAGGTATCTTCATCATTCCACAGGAGTCCTCCAGTGGGCTAACCCTGCATTGAGTTTTCTCCAGCACCCATCAGTGTGGAGGCTCAGTGGAGGAGCCTCACGCCAGGCCCAGTATTTGTGTGCATTACACGAATAATAAATCATTGAATCCAAACAAACTCTTACTATAATTTCATATCTGACCTTCATTTCTGCTTTAAAAATGTTACAAACATTTTTTTAAATTTAGTTTTAGTTGTTCATTCTATATTACTGTTCGTTTGCCCTTGAGACTCAAGATGTTGTTCAGACAAACATTGACAAAACAGACCCGCTGAATTAAAGGGGTCATTTCATGATATATGAAAACAGTAACAAATATCATTTCCCTTTTTTAAATATATCTATAAATAAAATCTAAAAATGTTTATTTTTCCTCCCTATATAATCATATTTATTTGCACACAGATAACCAGTTTTCACAGATAAAGTCTTCCTTGTTAAAAGAAAATCATTGTCATTAAACATCTTAACTGAGGGTAAATCACATACCAATGAAACTCCAATAAACAAATGACACACCAAAGGCAACAAACAAACAAAAACAACAAATCTAATAATAATGTGATAAATTCATTTGTGCCTTTTTGAATTCTTTTTATTTTTGTTTTTTAAAGGGACTTCCTGGTAGTCTGGTTTACGATTTACAATTGCATTATGGAAGTCTCTATAAATCTACTTATGTAACTCAAAAATCAATACAGATGACCTTGTAAATAATAGCATGAAACCGAATTGCTATTAAGCTGTGATCTTTCCTCTGGAACATCTGTCTCAAGCTCTTTGACATTCCAGTCCACAGCAGATGTCTATGGACAGGCTACGACATGGAAGAAATTACACACAAACGTAATGAAAAACAAATCTATGTTCTGCTTCTGCAGGTGCCACATGCTGTTACACATCCAACAATGTATACATACCCACACATACATACACACACATGCATGTACACACACACACACACAGTCTTCAATGGATTAGAATAAAATGTTTTCCTATCAAGCACTTGATGTCGTTTACAGTTAAAGGAGTTTTGTTTAGGAACTGATTGTTTCTTCTATGTTCCCATGATATAGAGATTTATTAATATATTGATCTCTATATTAACATATAAGACAGTGTAGCGTTGGCTGAAGATAATACAAATGTTTTATTACAAATCTGTTATGTTACTGGAATAGAATGGAAGCTGTGCATTCAAAAACTGTGTTGAACATCAGGAGCTCTTTGTCCAGGAGCACCAAATATTTTCAGACTGTATTGCAGGGTACACGGAGCACTAGTTTAGTTGCCATTCTGTACCATCCTCATTGGTCTCTTGTGTTTTTGCACAATTATGGAAGTGGGTTTGTGAACACAAATGCATCTTGCTCCAGGGATACTGACAATAAATCCTCATGGAGCTGTCAGTTTATCATATGTCTCATAGGAACAGAATGATTCAGTTTTGTTTAACAGCAGAAGTGGTTTTACACTATAAATATTGCTCAATTATTTTATAGCATGTATGTCTTCATATTTCACACCTGATGTTAAACAATTTAATGGCAAAGATGAGGAAATTGGGTTTATAGGTGGGAATGCCTTGCACAGGAACGTCAAGCACAGTTTAATGATGAAAGCATTTGATGTGGTCTACATGCCAAGGTTAGTAGAACCACAACGTTCTTATTAAAGTGTTATTAAAGTCTTATCAATGTAAAATGCTGGTTGCAGGTCATTTTATGTAAGGTCTTGTTTATTGTGTATTTTTCTTTTGAGGGAAGAGCCTATAATTAAGATCATGGGGCTCACAGATCCATCTGGCTGAGCAGTGGGAGACGGGTTCTTTCCTTTGTCTTTCTATCTCACCAGATAAGAGGTTCTCGCTCCTGCTTCATGCTCTGGCGTTTCCTTGGGCAGAAGACACTGCATCTCTTGCTTCTGCTGAGATTGATACTGAAAGCACCTCCAAGCACTTCTCCTGTGATGATGTGAGAAGTTATGAGGAATATGAAGAGTTACTCGAGGAGGAGACTCATATGGTGGTCAGATTACAACTAGACTGACCACAAGAGCAAGAGATCTCCAAATGCTCAAAGCCAAAGGACAGTTTTCGGCTCAATGGCCAGGATGAGGGGCCTCAGTGACAGTCACTTCTGTTTTTGAGCACATTCATGACAACTTATATTCATGTGTCTGTTTGCCCTTTATGCTGATTTTTTATAGTGAGTGAAGGGGCTTGTGGTTACATGATGATGCCCCAGGTTAAAGAGATGAGACTCATCATCCCTGAAGTGACCAGCGCTGCCCACCATGAGGCCAGAGCATTTCAGGCAGCAGGTCAGGCTGGTGCTGCCCTGCACACTATGGCTGTGTTTGAGGCATAACAGACTGACCTGCTGAAAGATCTTAGCCTGGGCAAGGTGACAGATAATGAGGCCTTCTCGTCTGCAAGACCACAGATTTGTCTCGGGCAACTAAGCAGACGGCCCACACCATTGGCCGTTCTATGGCATTTATGGTTGCCACAGAGAAGCATCTGTGGTTAAATCTCATTTAAAGAGGCTGTTGGCCAACCAACCCCAACCTGGTCTATCTTCTCAATAGAGGGAGGCAAAGTGTGGGCAGCCATGGACCTGAGAGACCTGAACAAAATGATATCAAGTAGCATCTTCTAGACTCCCGTGCAGACCCAGTTTACTGCCAGATTGTTTCAGTGCTGGGGTGACCACCATTTCAGCTTGCTATGCTCAGATTGACAGGCATTCAGTGGAGAAACACCCTTTGATTGCTTGTTTTATTCTTGGTGCCAGAAGGATGAAGCAACCCATCACTTAGCCAATGTGCTGGAGGACCTGATCTGAGTCCATTTTGATCCAATAGGGTTGTCACCTGATGGGCTTCTGACTCTATTTTTCTCATGGCTATAACTTCTCTTAAGAGAATCAGGAAAATGCAGGATCTGTCTGTTTTACTGTCCTGCTTAGACTTTGCCCCTTGACATGTCAAACCTATTCTGCACCTTCACCCTGACTATGTTCCTAAAGGGCCATTCAGACTGTACATCTGGTCATCTGCAGGGCTTCACTTACTGTGTCCAGTTCGTGCTCTCCAGCAGCTTTTTTTAGTCGTGTACTCCACAAATCTGGCTTTTCTTCAGCAGGGACAGGGAAGCTGGTCAGAGTTGATGGGGAGATGGATGGAGATAAATACAGGGCAGTCCTGGAAGAAAACCTGTTGGAGGCTGCAAAAGACTTGAGACTGGGAAGGAGATTCACCTTCCAACAAGACAATGACCCTAAACATACAGAAAGAGCTACAATGGAATGATTTGGATCAAAGAATATTCATGTGTTAGAATGGCCCAGTCAAAGTCCAGACCTAAATCCCACTGAGCATCTGTGGCAAGACAGAATTTTGCTGTTCACAGATGCTGCCCATCCAATCTGTCTGAGCTTGAGCTATTTTGTAAAGAAGAATGGGCAAAAAATTCAGTCCCTAGATGTGCAAAGCTGGTAGAGACATACCCCAAAAGAGTTGCAGCTGTAATTGCAGTGAAAGGTGCTCTACAAAGTATTGACACAGGGGAGCTGAATACGAATGCACACCACACTTTTCAGATTATTATTTGCTTGAAATTTTGAAAACCATGTATCATTTTCGTTACACTTCACAATTATGTGCTACTTTGTGTTGGTCTATTAAATAAAATCTTAATAAAAAACATTTAAGTTTGTTATTCTGTCTCTCACTGTTAAAATAAACCTACCATTAAAATGATAGACTTTTTATTTCTTTGTCAGTGCACAAACGTACAAAATCAGGAGGGGATCAAATTTATTTTTCCCTCACTGTATACAGTACAGCTTGTTGATATGTAGTTGACTTGCTAGTAAGATTCTCTTTCACAGAGTTAATGCCACTAATCTGACAAATTTTCTGAAATTTTCTGAAATCTGAAAAACAGGCAAATTTAGTAACTACATTTCTTTATTATAAGCAGTTTTGTTTTAACCTGGTAACCTGGTAAGCATAAAAAAATCGATGTACTACAACTCTAGAAAGTTGTGTGAATCTAGCCAATTGCATGTGTTTTGTTGAAATGTTACAGTTTCTCCTACTAATACATTTCCTGAATCAATTTACTGGTATTTGTGAAAGAGAATATTGCCCAAATTATAAGTGTGGCCAAATCCTGACACGTGACTTCCATTTCAACCACGGCTACACTACTCTAAACAGTGAATTGTGTTCTTTTGTTCCTATGCTATACTTCCTCCTGACGCCCTGTCACATGGCCGTGACGTCTCTCTGTCCATTAGAAAAAATTAAAGGAGAGATGAGTTTGTGCTCTGATTGTGAGTCATCCCACTTGACCAACTGACAATATGTGTATTGCTTACTGTATGTTATTATTTGTATTTGTGTAATTTAATTTAGCCCCTTGTGTCTTTGACTTACTGTCAGAGCACTGCATGCTCCAGTGCAAGTGATTTTAAATAAAGAAACTTTGCTGGATGTTACTTTTTGCTGATCACATAAATTCAAAATAAAGTGTTGCTGTTCTGAAAACAGTTAATTCCCTGTGTGCAATGATGTGAGCGCAGTAAAAGCACTTGTTTTTTAGGATAAACATTTTTAAAACTGATACCAAATGTAATTAAAAACAGCTGGATGTTATTATACACGCACTATAAAGACATTGTTCAGCACTTTGTTGAGGTTCTTTGTTACATCTATAGCAATCTGAAAATCTATCCTTCAAACTCACTTTACCTCTGCAGGGTCACAGCATCTGGAAAACACCCTGGACAGATAGCCAGTCCATCACAGGTCTCACACATCTAAAGGCAATCTACTAACTCCAAATCCCCTGTTCTGCAGGGGCAGTTCGGGCTGTAGGGAACCCCAGAGTAACCCCATGTGGAAGAACATGTAAACTTCAGATAGAAAATCATCCTGGCTCATAATCCTAAACATTTTTCACACTTGCAAAAAAATAAATGCCTGAGGGCTTTTAAAGATGGCCATAAATGAACTAAATAACTTGCCTCGAGGAGATTTCAGCTAGGGGCACTTGAGGTTTTGTTTTAAATTTTAACTGAAAATCAGCTTTGGATCACTATAACAAAAATTACTGCAGGTTTATTAAATAGATGGTGGGTGAGACGCAGAAGTGGTGAAGAGTATAACACAACAGATGATCATTGTAAAAGTCAATAGTAATAGAAATAGCAACACTATTATCTTGATAGGCAATAAAGACGCTGGAGGCAAAGGAGGCTGTTATAGGAGGACGCTGGAGATAAACACGAGGAGCTGAGGTTGAACATCCAAGGAACTAAAACACAAGGCACTGAGGTTTGTTATCCATAAGGTTTTGGGTCTGAGGATCCAAGGGAAGCATTCTCTAAAAAGTTTTTTTTTTAAGTTATCTCAAAGTTATCATAATGTTCTTGCAGGAATGCTAGTAGAATTTTTTTGTAATGTTATATATGCCATTTATTAAAAACGTTACTCTTAACGTTTTTAACGTTTTTTAAAACAGGGTGTTTTAAAATGTTACAGAATTAAAAAACTGGACATTTGAAATGTTCCTAAAACTTTAAAAATAAAGCTTGACATTTTTGTTACTTAATGGAACCATTACAAAAACATTCCTACAACCTTAAATTGTTAAAACTACCTTAAATCATTAAAATTAGTTCAGATAATGAGTGAATGAACAGATAAACGTTATTATATTTCATATTATTTTTATTTGGGGCATTTATTTTCAAGCAATACATAAGCACATTTACCTATAGTTATGGTTACCAAATGTATAAAAATCATGTAAACCTGAATTCCCAGGATAAGTTATCCAGGGTAAAGTATGAACAATATGAAACATGAAACAAGATAACCCTGGATTAGATTCATCCAGTTTAAAAATGACCCTAGCTAAACAATTTAGGTGTAAAAAATACTAAGTTAGAGTGACCAGTTTTAAAATGTTTTCTCCTCTAAGCACCCCAATCCATTTAATTTGTTTTGTCTGTCATTATGCATCAATACGGATGGAGCAATATTTGATGATCATGTCTGCCTTCCTGATTGAGGTGTCGGCCATGATTTATGATGATGTAATTTATGACAAAATCTTTTCTATTGATTGGGCTGTTAATCTTTTCTTGTCCTCATTTGTTATTTGTTTGGTTTGTCATCTAATCTTGTCAATCTAAGATGTAGGGCAACATTTTTCTCATGAAAGTGCTGAGATGAAAGTTGTTGACATTTTGGATAGCTCTGGTAAATTAAATCACAAAAGCTGAGAAACATAAATAGCATGTCAACATTTATGTTAGCACAAATAATTGCTTTTTAGCAGTAAAAATAATAATTATTATTTTTGCTATTATTTTTAATTGTGTTTTGCCCTCATATAATGCTTATGCATGTTGGTTTGTCATATAGCAAACTTTCCACATAAAAGTGCAGAGATAAAAAATGTAGGCATATTTAAGCTACAAAAATCATTTGTTAATGAATAAAACACCATACAGAGGTGCAGAAGTCACAGTTCGAAACTTTGAACCCCATTCCATTAGCATATTATTGAGGACATTGCAACACAAAGAAATTAAGTCACAAACTTAAACCAGCAAATACAAACTGCCCCACTTAAATATAATCACTACATAAAATGTTTAAATATCAAGAGTCAGTGAAGACCTCAAACCTCAATAAATTACCTCTAGAGAACAAGGTTGGTCCTTCTGACTGGCTATCTCCCATGATCTGCAAGTTAGCCCACCCAGACATGAGGCACAGGTGCAATGTTAATGATTATGAAGCTGCTGGCCATGTGCAGAGATTTCAGAGTGGCCACACATCAGTCTGAGTGACTGGAGAAAGCGATAGGAAAACCTAACCAGTGATACAGATAAAAACTGTTGTCAGAGTGGGAGGAATATTTTCTGTTTTTTTTTTATGTCTCCGGTACGTTGACTAAATGGGAGGCAACTTGATGAATTCAAGGGACATAAGCAACATAAGCAGCCGTTTAAAATTCAGCAATGACAGTTTTAAGAATATGTGTTGGTAAAATACACGATATGGCGATATGAAGTAGGTTGTTTATGGTACTCCCAGGTGAATTCACCCAAGCTTCACCCCCTTTGAATATCTTTGCTTGGCCATGCAAAATATTTTTTATCAAAGAAATGTTTACATATAAGAGGTCTTGGTATCATTAATACATCCTGCAAGTGTCATAGCTTAAAACACCTTTGTTATCAATAACTAAAGCATTAATGTCAACATTCCCCCAAAAAATAAATGTGAAATGGCTTGATATGTTATGTCATTTATAACCTGCCCCAGATCAAGACAACATCATGTACTTTTACAGCAGTGCATCACTGGCTCCACCCACAGTCATTCAGTCACAGAGAAGTGCAAGCAGTCCTCACCTGACACATCAACATCACAGCAACATTCCCTTTGTTTGCCATTAAACCACTACAACACTGCAACAGGCCTATGAGAATACTTTGGAGGAGCGATTGGATTTGAAGGCCATGTTACACTCAAGATACGAATCTAATAGCACTAAAATGCCAAATAAACAAATTAATTGGCTAAGATGTTAGCCAGTCATAAAAGTTGACAATTATACCCGAAGGTGACCACTTTAAAAGAAGGCTTAGTTAAAGGTCAGTTTCTGTGACATGACACAATTGGCCTGAAGAAATCAATGAGCAGTTAGAAAAGATCAGCACAAATATTATTCTCCTCCAGCACATCACAGAAACTCTGCTTGGTTCATCAAGTTACAAGTTACAAGTTACAAGTGGAGTTTATTGTCATTTCAACCATATACAAGTACACAGTGAAACGAGACAACGTTCCTCCAGAAACAAGGTGCTACATGAGACAAACACTAAACATCACAGACATACAGGGCTACATAATAAACAGTATATACATAAAGTGCACAGTGTAAAAACAAGTGCAGACAGCACAAGACATTGTAAACATTAAGTGTAAACATTGGATGTGTGCATAATAACAAATGCATAATCAACATTATGCATTTGTTTTTCTAATTCATACTATGAAAAGAAAAGATTTAATTGGTAAATGTACTTTAAATACTACTGGTTGACTTTCAACTTGTGTCTATTGTACCAGGCTGTAGACAAAGAAATGAGCAAAATGTACTCTTTGCATGGCATTGCATTTTCACAGTATTGGTTGACTGTGTTTATGCGGGAACTTTAGGGAACCGTTTGCATGGTTCTGCTCCAATGTGTTAATATAGACAATAACTAACATTAAAGTCCCCTTATGAAAGATATTCCTTAATTACCACATGAGGAGTAAAACTCCTTTAAAACTCCTTGTGTGAACTACACCTTTAGAGGAATGAGAGGAATGTTAATCTGTGATGGCAAATGCATTAACTGAAGTAAAAGCCACAATACTTGTTCATGCATGTTTAATGTGATTTATAACATGTAGCATAATTTCTACAGTTGTGCCATTATAAAAACATAACATAGTCATGAACTTTATATGCCAATGACATTGACCTTATTAATATGCAAATATAAATATTAACCCAGGGTTCACTGATGGACAGCATGGAATTGTAACACTTGAAATATCTGGGTTTAATTTCCCTGGGTAATAAAATAATATGGTAATACATAAAACAATCTATTGTAATATTATGCATTAAATTGTTAACGGAAAGCCATTCTTAAATGTTCACTCTATAAGTTTTCCTAAATGTTTACATGTAACTGACTCTTATTTGTGGCTGTAACAGTGATTGTAGATCTTACAGGACTTTAAGAGGGCTGTAAGACTGACCTTCCTTTTTCCCCATCACGCATATACTGACATACTGTTGAAGGTGTGGAATATACAAGGCCTTTGGTAATTATTACCTAATTGTCTGGTCATGCCTATTTATATACAGTAGCTATCACTATTTTCGTTCACATATATATTTTGCCACCCAAATAGTGGAAAACATGTAGATGATAAAGGAAAGGAAAGACCAGATACACACAACATACAAATATTCACTTTAGCTCCTGCCAATATATTGACTTTTAATAAAGCTAAAATAACAGTAAATTTTCATGTGGGTCATTAGCCCCTTTTACACACAATTTTATGAGTAAATTACCATTATGATACCATCATCATGAACAGGAATCCCCCCCCAAATAAAATCAGTTCTTTCAATTTCAATTTTTTTGGTACGAGAACATGTAACATACCCAGGACATTATCAGTATGTTGCTATGTGTGAATATACAATAGGATTACCTGTATGAGCATGTATATGGGTAGAATGTGCTGACATAAGGAATCTGCTTTGAGCCAATATAAACTTTCTGATGCAAATGACATGTGGACAGAATGGAGTAAACATCTCTTCATCAAAGCTGTTCATTTTCCAAATTACTTGACAAATTTCCCACTTCCTTTGCACAAAATTAAACCATCAACAAAAATACGGACCATGTATTTACAGCCCCTTTAAAACACTTTACTGGTAAATTAGTGGCAAAAAAAATAATAACCCACACTGTGTACAGAACAAAAGTGCACAGCTCAAAATAAAAGTGTTAAACAAATTTATACATGGTTATTTTTTTTTATAAAAAATACTTTAGATTATGTGCCTATACATACAGTACTTTTACTTTTAAAAATAAACAATAAACAAACCTAATTTTTTATTGGAGAAAAAAGCATGACAATATACCGTCATGCTGGCATCATGCTAAGTCATGTTAGCATGATACTAATTCATACTTTTTTAACATGCATACACACACCATTGTAAATCTTCAATATGCCTATGCTGGCATATCACAACTCACAAATATCTGTGATTCCTTTCAGGCCAAGACAATGAGCCATTCCACATCCGAGTGAAGCCCAGTCTAAGCCCAAAGGCTTTTAAGCTAATTGCTTTTCCTTATGATACCCCCTTATGACAGGACTCAAGGTGCACTACAATTATTTCATGTCTCTACTATGAAAAAAATTATTTATGCACAGATAGAGTAAATGTTTTGCAGCCATAAGATTTTTTATGCTTTTTGCCCTGCAGTGATGAATAAAAACACATTATATTATCATTGGGTACTGCAAGGACATACAACATGTAATATTAAGTGGCATTTATGTAAAACACTTATGAAGATTAATTAAAGACTAACTAACAATTCTAGCAGAATGTTGCCAATAAGAATAAAGTCTAAAACAATGTGTCAAAAATCAGATCATTTGGGATCTTCATATACAGTCCAAAATGGCCGACATTCTTTTGATCGAAGCTAATAAATGTAATTTTGAAAGTTGTCCAGCTTGATGAGAACAATACATGTACCAAGTCCAGTGACTGTAGGCAAAACTTTAGTCATCACTTTAGTCAAAAGGGGGTGCTACAGAGCCCCCCACCATGCCCGTATCTAAGCTGTGTAACGGCTGACCACTATGATGTGTGCCCAATTTCATGCAATTTTAAGCACGTTGAGCACTTCAAATACATCTGAGTATAGTTTTGAAAGTTTGCCGCATTACCATGGCAACATAATTTAAGATAGTCTGAAGTGACTTGACTTGACTTAATGTAAGTTAACTATTTAAAAGTTTGTTTTAAGCGAAACACTTCCTGTTGCCAGTTGGTGGTGCTATGATCATGACCCACAATAGTCATCAATGAATAGATTAATGAATCAATGTCATCAGACCACCACAATAAACATATTTCCCAAGTTTGGTGTAAATCACTTAATGCATGCTGTAGATATTAGAGACTTCCTGTTAAAAAATTTTGCCTTAATGTATCAAGTTTTGTACAGATGCATGCATATATGTATGAAAACATAACAAACCAGCATCAGCAAAACTATATAAAAAACATTCAGGGGACAGTGGGCAGTACTGAATAGAAAGCAAAATGCAATTTCTGTTTTTATCTGTAGCTTATTTTAATTACTTTAAAATATAATTTTATTTAATTATCAGGTATATATAGTATATGTTTAGTGTTTCTCACCTTTCACTGATCATTTGTTAAACTTTCTGGCCCATTTTTGTACCCTATCCATGAACAGTGCCAGGTATTCTTTTGTTGTGCTTGGCTACTGTGCAGCACAGCATTTGTCATATAATTTCTGGTTCTTAAACATGTTTCTTACCTGTACCACTAGCTATTCCTCAAAGATTTTGCTGCAGTACAAATGCATTAAGCTTTTGTACTGTACTGCTTTTGTACTGGGATTGTGCAGGACCCCAGAGCGTCAGTTGAGAGTGCATACATTCCGTAGGCTATGCATACAAACATCACCCCAGAGTTCTGTCTATGCCTCAAAGATGGAGTACCAGTAGCAGTTCTGAGTCCAGAAAAGGGAAACCAGGGACAGTAAAGACATGGATCACAGAATGCTCAATTAACAATAACAAAATATCCCTCTGTAAAGCCACACACACTTTGGTAGTCTGTGTCCACTCTGCTTTGTCAACTCTGTTCTGGCAAAATAATCACCCAGCCCAGCTCGACATGACCCCTCCCACCTTACCTTTATTTGGCACTTTGCATGCATAAGTCTCGCCAGTTTTCCGAAAACTCATTGAACATCTGCCAACAGAAGAATAGCAAGTTAACAATGGTCCTTTTGATTGCTCCCACTGCCATTTCTGTTGGGCTGGGTTTGGCCAGGGACCAATAAATATGCAAATCATGACTGAAGAAAAAACACAGATGAGCTCTTGCAGCACTTTGTTATATTAAACAAATGTTCAGGTTCAACATTTGTAATAAATAAATGCAGACACTAGGTGCAGTATGCTTGCACACCATCCACAAGTTATGTTAAAATGTCCTAGCTTATGCAGACCATAGTTTCCCATTCAAAATACAGCATTTCTTTTTTGCATTCAAGTACCACAGCCAGCTGCTCCTAGATCCGTTGCTGGAAACCTTCTGCAGCAGAGCCTCGATTTGGGCACATTGAGTGAATGTGGTACAAAATGTTTTCATGGCCACATTTTTTACTGCATTTTCCACAAACCAGGTGAAATGTTGCAATGCGTGGTGTTGGTGAACTCCTCTAGGGTTGTAATGGAGTTGCTTTCTGAAAGAGACAGAAATTCTGTACTAGTATCTTTCAGCTTGTATCAGTTCTCCTTTTGTTCTTACTGTAGAAGGGCACTTAATGTCTTGGCCCTCTTTTTAGTCCATGTGACTTTCTCATGCTGTTTTCTATGGCATAAAGGAGAGGTGTCAGGGAACAAAAACGCTGACATACAGAGGGCTTGTCTTCAAACTCCATGCTCCCTCTTAGTCATGCTGTTCAACAGCATGAAAAGTGATACTGGTGACATGTTTTAATCTGGTTTAGTAAGGAAAAGGTTAGGCTAAGTTTCAAAAAAATATTTTTTGTTGTTTAGAGGACATATTCAACTATTTAATAGAAAATATTACTGAAAATGTTTAATTGTTCTAGTACAACTTAACCAATAAATTGTGTAATGGTGATACACAGACAAAATTCTTCAATGAATCTGTAATAAGTAATGCAATATTTTTTTAATGGGCACATTAAAATGATTCAGTTTGCCCATTATATAGGCAAGCATTTTATAGTCTAAATGGTCTAAAGGTTTCTTTGAGGGGCTTTATGAACATACCCATGAACAATTCATGCTAATGAAAATAATACTCATGTTTATGAAAATATTATATAATTCATACTGCTCAGATCCAGCCCTTTTCATACACCACAAAATAAGTCACAATCAACATTTAGCCTCTTATGAGTCAGATGCTTTGCTGTGTTAGGGGAAATGATGGCAAATTCCTTATTATGACAGTTTTAGGAACTGCATTAACATAAGTATACCTTGCAAGTTTTTAACCTTTTATAGCATTTGTAATCATAAAGACACAAAATGAAAGAGAGGCCAATAAACCAGTAATGCCAAAACATGCCAGTGCTCACTGTCAAACAAATCTGTTAATGCAATAAAAGTTTAAACAGAAACAAATAGAAACATGATCTATAAGACATTAGCCTCTAAATTTAGCCTCTAAAATCCTGCCAAATCATTAGAGATAGCATTCAGCCGTCAAACCAAATGTGACAACAATTAAACCAGTCTAGCAGAATGTGGTACCTCTGGGATCGTTCCACTTCCTTGCCAAGTCATATAACTACAAGAAAATTTTATTTGCTTGATTTACAATTTATTTTAGATGATGAAATACCATCAGTGTCAGTGTTCGCTTTAAATGTCAAATGAAACACAAATGATTCAGATTCTGACTGGCAGATGCCATTTCTTCATTCATATATGCATTTATTTGTTTTTGGCTGCAGCATTTAACCTTAAACAAATCCTTTGTTCTTCCTAATAATGTGACCTAATGTGAGTACTGTGTGCTGTGGGCCACTCTGAAATTTCATGGTAAAGTTTTGCACAAGGCTACCAGTTCGTTGTTTGATGCCTTTAGTTAGGTTCTACCCACTTTACTTTAATCCAAATGGACTTGCACTGCATTAAAGGTACACATTTTTATCAGTATGTGTGTTCCCCGGGGATTAAACTCATGATCCTTTCACTGTTAACACAATGCTTCATTAGATGAGCTAGAGGAACACTTCACTAAATTACCTGCGTAGCTCTGAAACAAAGGTTTTAATCAGTTTTATTTCATTTTAAAGTCCATAATGTCATCAAGCAATGCCAACATTACTTTGTGGTGGCAGCACAGGCAAGACTATTAAATATAGGTCATAAAAACATAACCCATAACAACAATAACATTAACAATTAACACTAACAATTTAGACAGGCCCAATGTGAAAATGGCTTTAACAATGGGACAAAGTCAAAACAAGAAGGGTCTACAAGAGAAAGACCCTGTAGATCTCCTACCCTCTAGACCAATGTCAATACTAATAATTGAACCACTTTGAGAGTCATAAACTTATTCAAGTCTTATCTAAGTTTAAGCCAAAATGGAGCCCCCTGATAAGTCTCTTATGACTACTTCAGATAACAAGAAGATACCCACGTGCCGTAGAAAGCCATCTGCCATCATGCAGAAAACAAGACACCAAAGGAAAACTCCAACATCCCCTCCCACAGACCACGAAACTGGGCAGCCATCAAGAACCTGGGCACCTCAGCACATGAGAGAGGTGGGCCTTGTAAGAATCCTGCGATGACATTGTACCCCAGAGTGGGACCCAAGGTAAAAAACTGGGGTCTTTTCCACATACACGCTTGGTACATAACCCTTCCCTTCATAAACAGGTGTTTGTGATATGACACTACAAAGTAGGCACTGTAAAGTAAAGTGTTTAAAACACACTGTGATACATTTAGTAGTAGTTTCTTTCAGGATCCTGACTTTGTCTTGTTATGTGTCAGAGCACGGGGCTTAGACTCATCTCGTATTGTCATAGTTCTGATTAGAGTCGGAGTTTAGACTCACGCTCTGGGTATGCGTTACGTGTGGAAGCTCATGGCTAATCGCATATTCATTAGCCATGTGCTCTCCTGTCTTGCGTCATTACCCTGCCTCCTTGTTCCCTCGTTTTCTCGTAAATGTCGCACACCTGTTGCTTTCATTTTTCCCTGTGTATTTATTGCCCTCGTGTTCGCTGCTTGTGTTGGTCCATGTTGTCTCCAATGGTTGTTATTTCGCACGTTCGAAACCGTTGTTTTATGCTTGTTTCATATTCATTGTTTCTTAGCTGCTGTCTTGAAGATAATTCTGCTCGTGCCGGTGTTATTTGTTACCTCCTGTGCCTGCCTTTGTTCTGATGTCTCTGTGTGTCCTAGTCTGGTCTGTTGTGGTTGTGTTATGTTACTTCATGTTTAGTATTTAGTTAGTGTTTCCCCGTTTACCTTTTGAGTCTTTATTTATTATTTATTTATTATGACTCAAAAGGTAAACGTTTCCCTGTTTACCTTTTGAGTCAAGTCTGGTTTTCAGACCTAATATCTCTCCTGGACGGAGTCCCTTGAAAGCTCAGAGTCTGGAGGGATTTTCTGTTTTAGTCTTAGGAGTTGATCTTTTACCCCCAGACAGAAATTTTGAAACTGTTGTTCTGACCCCTGAGGAAAGCCAGCTCTTAGATGCCGATCTCTCAACTAAGGTTATGAAAACCATTCTGAGTTCCAGAGCTCCTATTAGGAAACCGTTTGCCTTGAAGTGGCACCTCTTTGTGTCACAGTGTAAGCAAGGCCGTGTTGACCCAGTTGTGTGCCCTAGTGGTTTAGTGCTGGAGTTCCTTTAGGAGCACCTTTCTGCAGGGTCCTGCTACCCTCAAGGTTTGTGTGACCACGGTTTCTGCTAACCATGAACCTGTTGATGGAGCCTCTATTGAAAGACATTTTTGGTGTCACGGTTTCTGCTTGGTGCCAGATATCTAAGGGACTTTCTGTCTTCAGGTCCCTTTTGGGATTTCATGGTAGTTTAAAGGGGTTTATCAAGGGCCCCATTTAAGCCTTTAGAGTCAGCCTTAAATACGTTCCTGACTCTTAAGATGGCTCTAATATTAGCTCTGATATTTTTTAAAAGGGCAGGGCATCTACATGCTCTTTCAGTAGACCGTGCCTGTATAGATTTTGCCCCAGGTTAAAGCCATTTTGCACCCTAGGCCAGACTATATTCCCAAGGTGCTCGCTACTATCAGTCACCCGGTGGTGCCTCAGGAGTCGCCGAAACAGAAAAGACTTCACTGATTGTATCCAATTAGAACTTTGAGGATCTATGTCCATTGCACAAGCCATCGGCTCCTAGTATATTTTGGTGGTTGTAACCAAGGTAAGGTGGTCACCGAACAGCATTCATCCCACTGGATCACAGATGCTATTATCCTGGCCTATGAGGCCTATGACCTAGTGTCACCCCTGGGCATTAGAGCCCATTCTACCAGAAGTGTAGCATCATCTAAGACACTGATGTTTGTGCTGTCACAGACTGGTGCTCTTTGCACACTTTCATTAAGTTTTATAGCTTAGACTTGAGTTCAAGCCCAGGCATTCAGGTCCTCTGAGTTGACAGCCTCTCTTTTTGTTCCAGATGTTCTCTGTACCAATGTTTTACAGCATTTGGGACAGGCCTTCCCTCACTGTGGCAGAGTGGGCATTAACATTCCCCTTAGCATCAAGCCATAACACAGCATTGAGTGCCCTCCATGGTCGACAAAGCGCTGTCGCGTTTTGAGGCATGTTTTCATGATAACGCAGAAATGAACGTAAAATGCTCCGTCATTTCTGACCGTACAGATACAACCAATACATCATTCGATTCTGTAGACAGCACAAAACCACGAAGTGGTACAGCAAGATCTTTCTGCACTTTTTGGACATTGCTGCCACCAATTCTTTCATTGTACACAAAGAGCTTTACGGCACCATGACCCACAAGGAGTTTATGGAAGAACTAATTGCAGAGCTCTGTGGTGTGTGACAGAAAATAACACCAAAACGGACAAGTGCTGACCATGTGCCAGTTTCAGGAGCTGAACAGGCCTCAGATGCCACTGCTGGTCACCGGATCTGTGTGCTTTGCAAAGCAAAGCGTGGTAAGAGGCAGGACACTCCTTGGAAATGCCAGGCATGTGATGTACACTTGTGTGTTCGGCTGAAAAGGAACTGTTTCCTAGGGTTTCACAAAGATGTGTAGCTGTTCAGTTCTGTGTCTCAAGTTATTTTAAATGATAGTTAAATATATTCTAAATAAGCTACAAACAAAAAATATATACATTTCTTTTGTACTTACATTCTTCCTTCATTCATTCTTTCCTCAGTTCCCTCTGTCACACCCTGACTGAAAGGCTCATTATGCGGGACTTTGTCTTCTCAGGTGTGAATCACAGCATTATTCATGATCATTCACGCCTCCTCGCATACAGCTGCTCTAAACAAAAAGTGTCTTCAAAAAATTTAAATCAATACACTGTTTAGTGTGAACGAGTGAACTAGATGATTCTTACATCATTTTGAAGCAAAAACTCTAGGTTACAAGATCAAGTTCTCAAAAGTCTTGTGAACAAATGTTCTGTATGTGTTTTATGGCCTTTTTTCAGTGACATCAAAATTTTTGTTTTTCACTAACCACGCATAAACGTTACTTTCTCAAAAACACAACCATGTACATACATGCAGCTCAAATATTATTGCAGCCCAGTTTGTGCTGAATACAGTGTTAGCCATTTATATGTTTATAAGGACATGAAAAAAACACAAATGTCAGAGCATGAACTTCCAAAATACCAAAATACCCTCAGATCCCAGAGGGTTAAATAATATATACCTATTGTCATGGGTGAAGAATCACACAACAAGGCAGGTGGTGAGAAAAAACCCCGGAGGGTGGATTTATTAAATGAACGGGGTGCAGTGCGAGGGGGAAGGAGCTGGGGAAGGAGCTGAGAAGTTATTTTCTGGTCCTATTTAGGTCCTTCCATCACATTTACTGAATGTTTTCAGAACCTTTAGTAACATTACAGGAAACTTTAGGGGATCAAACTACAATGTTACTGCAGCACTTTTCACACTGGTACTTTGTCTGCAGAATTTATTAGGCATAAGGAGAGAGAGGGGGCAGAGAGACCTCAATAAATTCAATTAATTTCAAATTGGCTTTATTGCCATGAAAACAAAGCATTTATCAAAACATTGGGATACAAGACGACAACAACAGCGCATCAGTCACTGTCTCTATCTTCAAGAGATGTCCCAAGTTGTTCCCCTGCTGCCTGAAACAAAGCATAAATAATATTTACAAAAAAAAGGTTTTCTGAATAAAAATGTGAATTACTGTAATTTGTCATTAATGTCATAATACCTAAAATAACAGGCAAGTAGTTAGAGATAATTTTACAGAGTTTTAAAAAAAAATCGGTTATTTTCTGTAAAATTATGTTTTTACAGTGTGGCTTAACCTTAATTTCAGAATTTCTGTCTGTGGAACCAGCCCATTGTATTTTAACATTAATTTATAATTTATATTTAATTTAGTGATTCCTCTATGTACCACGAGAGGGAGCCTGAGTACCACACTTTGAAAACCACTGTTCTAGAGAAAATATGAAAAAAAACAATAAAATTATTTATTCAAATTAATTTTTAATCAAATTCAAATATATATATATATGAAGAGTTCAGATGCAAAAGCCTCTAAATCCATCTGACGATTTTCTTTAAAATTAGCATTTCTTTCTGGCTACTTTGTATAGGTTTCCATGTAGGTACTGGTACTTCTGATTGGGCTGAGGCTGGAATTTAGCGAGTTTGAAGTAAAAGTATTTGATGGATGTATACTGTGTGTCAGGAGCATTCACTCAGTATCATCATCTCATTTTTGACCGAGATTTTGCATCTGAACTCTTCATATAAAAAAGAGAAGACAAGCTTTGTTCCTCTTCAGAACACAAATTAAATTAAGATATTTTTGATGCATTACAGTAATGTAATTAATGTAATTAACACGATCAACGTCCAGAAACATAGCAAGGAGATTGGTAAAATAATCCATGTGACATCCAGGGGTTTAACTGTAATTTTACAAAGCTATGAGAATACATTTTGTACGCAAATTACTTTAACAATTTGAATGCATCAGAAATATCTTAAACTGTGTTCTGAAGATGAACAAAGCTTGTACAGGTTTGGAATGACATGAGGGTTAGAGATTAATGACAACATTTTCATTGTGGGGTGGAATAAACCTTTAACACACCATCCTTTCCTTTTCCTCTGTGCCCTCTAGTTTTAATATTAACGCTTGTAGCTCCTGCACTGTTTTGCAGGGTCTCCTGTGGTGGTGTTGTGAATGATGCTGGACCAGGACGATCAACAGAATTCACAATGTCTGCATTCTTTCTATTGCGAGCAGCACCCGCTGCTCAGATTGCTCAATAAGTTGCTGGATATCTGAAAAATAAAGACAGGAAAAAAAATGGTATTTTGACTTTCGATTATTTGCTTGATAGTATTCAAGCATATGTGTAAACCTTTTTTAGCATACGATCATAAAACTCCCTTTTAACCCCCTGCCAATACACATTCCCAAAATATATGAACATAGTCCCCCACCTTCCCACAATTCCTCCAGCATTGTGATAATCGTGAAGAACTATCAAATTTAGCAACCACTAATGGAACTTTCGTCTTCCAATCAAATTCCTTCCATATTTGACTGTTTATTCCCTTATGACAGCCGTCACATATATTTGTCCACATCTCGTCCTCTATTATAGTATTTAATTCTAATTCCCAATTTCTTTTGATATGAAATGAATCATTCGATTTGTCTTGCATTAGTTTTCTGTATATATGGGCTACATGATTTTTAGTAGGTAACCATGTTCAGTAATATTAATAAAATATTCTTTTAATTATATCCCATTGCTTATGGCTTGTGATATAGTGTCGTAGTTGTAAATATCTAAAGAAATCATTAAATTTTAATGTAACCTCAGATAGTTGAGAAAAAGATCTTATGGTCTCCCCAATCGAAAAGTTGATTAATTATCTTTAAATCACTGATATAATCTGATATAAAAGGAAGAAAATGTGGGTGGTCTTTAATAGGTATTGCACGTGATAAGGCTATTACTCCTCTAAATGTTTTTTGTACTGTGGACCAGATTCTGACCGTGTGTTGTATCCATATATTTGTTTGTATCAGAAAACTTTGTTACACATAAAGTGCTTATTAAAATAACCAACTTAACAATTAAGTTAATCTAATGTTAAATGAAATGTAAGGGAAATTGTTTTTACAACCTGAAATTGTTAGCTGGGTACGTGTTCTTTGCAGTATGACCCTCAGTGTGGAGATGCTTTCTGGAACAGCAGTAAGTATAACATGGTGAGCGATCTTCTGACGACCAGCTGGGCCATCGTGTGTAACATACGTTGTTAAACGTAGGGTGTTAAAAATTCATTCAAAACGTCCAGTTTATAGGCATTGTAATAACGTTACTGCTTGGATAAAAGAAGTAAATAAAATACACAAAATAAAGCAACAGTAATTTTTAGATACGTTTAAAAACCAAAGACATGCTCAGCTGTCACTTTAACTGTTCATTTTAGTAAATGTTTTTGCTTACATGTTCAAAAGTTTAGCGACACCTATTACACAAACGGGGATTACGTCACGATGCGTCAAAACGTGATTAATCGACCCGCTAACTGAACTAAAAGTGTTTATCGGTTTAATCGAGTCACAGCTGTCAGTTATTGACGGAAACACACCGACTCAAAGGGCAGCTCAGACCC